>MU260997.1:0-12500 GCA_020310875.1 Ceratopteris richardii
CATGCAAATCTGGTGATAGTGATGCCCTCTTGGGATAAAACACCGAAGTAGCTGAGTACCACTCAGTAGTGAAAGATCGCCTAAGCGCCTACCAATGCTTGACTCCTGGGCAATGCATAAACCTGCTCATCTGTGAGACAGTAAACTGAATATCTGATAGAGTAATGAATAAGTAAATCAAACATCCAAAAGCCTGATGATAGAGAACAACATCAAAGGCATCTCCAGCATCATGAAGTCTGAATCCTAAACGTGTCTCCATAGGAGTGGCAATAGGCATAGAGTCTTCAAGGCCAAAACACTACAAGAATGTGTCAATATATTTCGTTTGACACAAAGCGATTCCACCATCAACTTGCATAAACTGAGTGCCCAAATAGTGATGCAAATGCCCCAAATCAGACATCTCAAATGAGGCATGCAAATCAGCCTTAAAATCAGCAATATGCTTCTCAATAGGACCAATGAGCGGCATATCCTCAACATAGACAACAATGATCAGAAGCACATCATTAGCACGCTTAACATATAAGGTGCTTTTAGTTGGACTATTCTCAAAACCATGTGCAATGAGATAGTCAAGTATCTTCTCATACAAAGCATGTGGTGCTTGCTTCAAACCATATAATTCCTTCTTTAACGTGCACACTTGGTTTTCATGCCCTTTCTACACAAAGCCACGAGGTTGCAAAACATACACTTCTTCATGCAAGTTACCATACAAAAATGTTTTTTTAATGTCCAACTGATTTACATTCCAACCATGATGAGCTGCAAGTGCATAGATGCTATGAACAGTAGTCATTTGGCAAGTAGGTGCAAAAGGTCTAATCAAAATCAATGCCTCTTTCCTTTGCATAACCCTTTGCAACAAGTCTAGCCTTATACCTGTCAACTGTACCATCAGGCTTACGCTTCAGCTTGTATACCCACTTAGCCCCAATGGCCTTCTTTTTAGAAAGAAAGTCACAGAAAGACCAAGTACAATTCTTCATTATAGCATCATATTCAGATTGCATAATAGCCATCCAATTTTATGAATTTTGTGCTTCATCAAACGAAAGAGCCTCATTCTCATCACAAAGAGTAGATGCAGCGATAGCATAGTGATCTGATGCAAAACAGGCACTATGAGAGCCTGAACGAGTACGATATGATAGAGTTGCATCTAATTTGCTGTCACGCAAAGTCTGCACCAGCAATTTTGGCAATAATTTTTGCCTACTCAATATCAGCTCTCTCATCAACTAGTGCATCATGTAAATCTGCATCATAAATGGAATGATCTGTATCATCACATGAAACTTGTAAAGGCTGAGAAGTTGCCTCATTGGGACAAACACTAGATTCTCCACCTATAAAAAGAGTTAGCAAAGTATCATACATGTCTTTAGAGCTAACACATGTCTCCTTAGTACATGAAAGCAATGGCTGAATAGCATCTTCCGCAAAAACAACATCATGGCTAACCAGAATGCATTTAGTCTGTGGACGATACAGACGATAGCCTTTACTTTCAGAACTGTACCCAACAAAAATACATTTTACTACTTTATCATCCAATTTTTTGCGATGTTGTTTATGCACTAATGCATTTGCCAAACAACCAAAAACACACAGATGAGCAACATATGGATTGCGATCATGCCAAGCCTCATATGGAGTGATAGACTGCAGCACTTTAGTGGGACACCTGTTAAGTACATATGTTGCACACATGACAACCTCAAGCCACGAACTGTGTGGTAAAGCTTGACTCTTGACCATACACCTCGCCATCTGCATGAGTGACCTCCCCCCTCGATCTGAATGGAGGGTGCCCAATTTGCATGCCGACAGATTTTCAACCAAAACTAAAAACTTTTTGAAGCACATGAACTCTTTGGACTTTGCCTTCAATGGATATATCCATGCATGCCTGGAAAAATCATCAATGAAATTCACAAAGTAAAGATAATTTCCAAAGGAAGGTGTCTGCATAGGACGACAGACATCACTATGTACAAGCTACAATTTTGGAGTAGCCCGAACTCAACCATCTTTTGGAAATGAGGAACGCTGCATTTTTCCCAGAATATAGCCTTCACAAACATGTTTTCCAGGTGCCTCAAGCTTGGGAAAAGAGGGACCCCATTTCATATTTTTGTAGGCGTTAGGGAAGAGCTTGCAAATTTGAAGACTTGGATAGAAAGGATGCTCAGGCTAGGAGCATCATTTACATGGCTGTAAATGATTATCTTCTACCTCACATCAGAGGTTTAGAAAGTGCAACAGATGTGTGGAATGCTTTGGAAGAGCATTTTCAGAACACAACCAAGTCTAGGAAGTCCTCATTATGGGCTGAGTTCACAACTTTCAAGAAGAAGAGTTCACAATCAATTTCTGATTATGTGGCAAGGATGAAGGATATTGCAGATAGCTTGGGAGTTGTAGATGAAGACATTGAAGAAGATAAGTTGGTAAGGCAAATACTTACAGGTCTAAGAGGAAATGAGAATTGGAAGCCTTTCATATTGTCCATAGAATTGTCACTTGATCACTTTATTCCTGACCTTAATTAATTGCTAGGACACATGCTAACTTTTGAGCAGGACATTAAGGGAGACAATGATAGGAGTGCAAGTCAAGCTATGTACTCCAAGGACAAGAAAAAGAATGGCAAAAGGGAAGTAGTCAACTGATGATGAAGGAACCTCAAGTCAAGCTAACTTTACAAAAGGAAAGATGAACTACAGAGGTAAAGGAAGAGGAGGTAAGAACAAAGATAATTCTAAAGCTTGTTGGATTTGTGGCAGAACCAATCATTTGGCAAACAATTGTTGGTATAACAATCAAAATGTTGGAAGCAATAATCAGAGTTATAATCAAAGAGCTAGAGGATGAAGAAACCAAAGAGGCAACCTCAGAGGAAGAGGTGGTAGGACATCATATACTAGAGGAGGTGGAAGAAGTTTTCAATCTCAATCCTACAACAACAATTATTATAATTATGCATCAGATCAAAAGGATGTCATAACTCTCATCTTGAATGCAACTCATGAAGCAGTAGGAGAAGATCAAAGGGTGTTTTATATTGACTCAAGATGTAGCAATCATTTGAGTGGTAATATATCCTTGATGACTGACATGGAAGCAAAGGTGAATGGACATACGGGTCAAACAGGTGACAATACCAAGCATAAAGTGGAGAGCATTGGATCAGTGAAGACAAAGAGTGGAAGTACACTTTTGAGCAAGGTACTTTATGTTCCTACTATTCCTAAAAATCTGATAAGTGTAGGGCAAATTGTGGAGAAAGGATATGAAGTCAAATTCACAAATGATGGTGTCTATGTGCAAGATGCAAATCAGGGATATAGGAACATAATTGCAGGTAAAAGGAAGGAAGGTTGTTTACTCTCAAAGTCCAAGGTAATGTGGGACATGCTCTATTTACTTATGGAAGTCAAAAGATGTCTGAATTAGACCTATGGCATAAAAGGCTAGGTCATTTTAATGAGAGATCCATAAAAGAAATAAAAAGGAATGATGTGGTGCTTGGTTTGCCAAAAGTTGAAGGGAACACATGGTGTACAAGTGTGAAGCTTGTCAATTAGGTAAAGCACACAAGAGTTTATACAATAAATCAGGGTATAAGTATTCAAATATGCTTGAATTGGTTCATACAGATGTGTGGGGTCCTTCAAGGGACTATAGCATAAATGGATCCAGATATTATGTGTTGTTTGCTGATGATGCAAACAAATGGATTACTTTATATGTAATCAAGGACAAATCAGAAGTCTTCAAGACATTCAAGCATTATCATGCTTATGCAGAAAGGATTACAGGACAAAAGCTCAAGAGGTTGACATCAGATGGAGGGGAGGAGTATTTCTCTAAAGAGTTTGATGATTATTTGTGGAATGCAGGAATAAAGAGAGAAGTAACTTGTAGGTACTCTCCTCAACAGAATGGAGTTGCAGAAAGAAGAAATAAAACTCTTGTAGAATTTGCAAGAGCAATGATGAAGGAAAAGAATTGTCCAAATTACTTATGGGCAGAAGCTATCAACACTGCAACATACCTTGTGAATAGGTTACCTTGTAAAGCATTGGAGGAAAGAACTCCATATGAAGCTTGGTGGGGTAAGAAACCTACTCTTGATCATTGTAAGGTATTTGGATGTTTAGCATATGTTTATGTTCCTTCACAATTGAGACATAAGCTAGAACCCAAAGCAGAGAAGTATGTGTTTATTGGGTATGATGATCGACAGATGGGTTACAGATTGTGGAGTCCATCCACAAAGCAATTTCTTGTTACCAAAGATGTTACATTTGATGAGCAAAGCACATGGTATACAGGGTCAACAAATGATTATGCAGGTGTTGAAGAAATACAAAGGAAAGGGAAGGAAAAATTAAATGTGTATGAAGAAGATATTGATGATGTTGACTATAAAAGTAAATTGCACAATAATGTTGAAGATGGGCCAAGATTGATCTAGAATCAAATGTGGCTGAGACTTCAAGAAGTGCAGAGGTCAGAAGATCCTCAAGGGAAAGAAAAGAGCCTATCAGGTATAGCTATGATACATCTTTTCTAACAACAAGAGATTATGCTTACATTGTGAAGACAGAAGAGGATCCAATCACATATGAAGAAGCTAAAGGTAAACAGAATTGGGAGAAGGCAATGCAAGAAGAGTATGATGCTCTACTTGAAAATGAAACATGGGAATTGGTGCCAAGACCAAAGAATAAAAAAGTCATTGGATGTAAGTGGGTGTATAAAACAAAAAGGTTTGCAGATGGTAAGGTGTCTAGATACAAGGCTAGACTTGTGGACTAGGATTATGCCCAAACTTATGGGGTAGATTATGATGAAACCTTTAGTCCTGTTGCTAAGATGTCTACAATTAGATCGTTGATTGTTATTGCCGCTTGTAAAGGATGGAAGTTATCACAATTAGACGTGAAGAATGCATTTCTGAATGGATACATTGCAGACGAAGTGTACATGGAGCAACCAGAAGGTTTCATGGATTCAAATGGATCAGATTATGTGTGTAAGCTCAAGAGAGCTTTGTATGGGTTGAAGCAGTCCCCAAGAGCTTGGAATTACAGGCTTGTTAAGTTCTTGAATGTATACGGATTTCAAGCATCAAAGGCAGATAATAGATTGCTTGTGAAGGCAAGTGAAAATGGATACATATACATGTGTATTTATGTTGATGATATTATTGTCACAGGTACAGATGCTCAAGGAATCAATGAACTTAAGAGACAAATAGAGAAGGAGTTTAAGATAAGTGATTTGGGAAACTTATCTTATTTCTTAGGAATGCAGATTGTATATACTCAACATGGAGTATATGTTACACAAGAGAGGTACTTGAAGAATCTTCTGGTCAAATTCAACATGGAGGATTGCAAGCCTTCAAGCAAACCATTGGAGGCAAATCATAAATTGAGCAGGTATGGAGGTAAAGAGTTTAATGACTTGAAGAAATATCAGAGTTTGGTAGGTATTTTAATCTATGCTACCTTGACAAGGCCAGATCTATCATATGTAGTAGGTGTGTTATCAAAATTCATGCATTGTCCAAAGAAGACTCATTGGATTGCATCTCAAAGGGTACTCAGATATATCAAAGGATCCCTGAATGAAGGCTTGTATTTTTTATTTACTTCTGATACAAGAATCAAAATGTTTAGTGATCCAGATTGGGCAGGTGATTCAGATGATAGAAGGTCTACTCATGGGTATCTCTGTTATATTGGAGATAAGTTAGTTTCTTGGTGCTCAAAGAAGCAACATACAATTGCTTTGTCATCCACAAAAGCTGAGCATAAAGGAATGGTAGAGGATGCAAAAGAAGTGATATGGTTAGAGACCTTGTTAAAGAGTTTTGGAACTTATCAGAGTAGTCCAATTATTTTTGGACACAATATGAGTTCACTGTATTTGGCAACTACTCCTCTTTTTCATGCCAGGACTAAGCATGTAGAGATTCAGTATCATTTCTTGAGGGAAAAGGTACTTGATAAAGAGATTGAAGTGTTGTATACTCCAACAAATGTAGATATGCTAACAAAAAGCTTGGATGGACCTAAGCTACAGAGATTCAAAGAGATGGAAGGTGTGAAGAAGAATGGAATAATCACAATTAGTGATTGAGGGGGAGTTTTTGGAACAAACCAATCCCAAATTTGTGATAATAAAGAGCTTGAAGCAAGCTTATGATCAGATTGAAGTGGAAGAAGACACTTGAGAAAGTGAAGAGATCTCAGAACTGAAGTTTGTATACATATGTACATTATAGGTGGAAATTCTTGTAATCTAAGTATAGATAATCCTTAGGATGATAAGGAGTAATGTAATAGACGTGGGATAAGTCCAAAACCATATGTATATAAGTCAATGATGTAAAGAAATACATAGAAGAGTCATTAGAAGACAAGTGTCTAAGAGATAGGTGTGTAGAGACTCTTTCTCAGAAAATTAGCGACGAGTTTTTCTCTCAGTTCTCTCAGTCTGATCATGTGGATCAAAAATTCTTTTGTACACATCTAATCTGAAAGCTAATGAAGCTATGTTCAAAGTTTCATAGTCTAATTCCTTTCCTACTATGAGAATGATCAATAGGAACATTTGTATGTAGAATCTGCAGATAGACTTCTCAGAGTCGCGCACTTTTCCGTGTTAATGTTTTGCTTAGATCTCAGTGCACACTGTAAAGTTTTTAATGCGTGAGCATTAAAAATCTAAGTTAGAAGGTAAGGAAGCTATGGCTAAAATTATTTAGCAAAACGGGATCTGTGTTGTGAGAAATCAACTTAAGAAGTTGACAATGTCAAAGTCGCCATTTCCGGAAGACAGTTTTTGACATACCTTTGATCTTAAGAATCAAATTGAAGTTTTAATGATTCTTTTGAAAGACTAATGATTTATATGATTGCACAAAGGTTGCTTGGAGGTACGTATATCATTAGTTTGAAGAAAACTAAAGATATGTGTAGGTAATGAAGTCAATCTTTCAAGAAAACTTCCTGAAGAAGGAAAATTCTCACTTAGAGAATTGTTCATGAATGATTTGGTAAATCAAAGTAACATCTGTGTAAAGTTTGATCTATAATTGATGTAGAGGTGTTCTTAGATCAGTATAGATGAAGCCTTTGGGGATTAAGAAGTCTCCAACAATATGTACATTAACTTAGAGTTAGCTCACTTATACTTGTGTATATTTATGAGCTTGTACATGTTTGCCTATATATACAAGGAAAAATGTCAGGGAAAATGTGAGAGAGCATGCAAATAGAGAAATTAGAAGTTGTATGAGTCATTAGACACTTTAGATGTGAGTAAGATCTCTCTCATCACTCAAATGTAAAGTTTTCCAGAAATGAAGAAATATTGTGCCCAATCTTTCTAAGTATTCTCCTTCTGTGCTTGATCATTTCAAGAATAATTTTGTATGTATCTAATTCCATAGTTAATGAGTCTATGGTTAAATTTTGAGTGCCTAATTGAAAACAGGCTGTGAGAATTATGAGTAGGAACATTCATATGTGAGAAAGTGTTGAGTGTTTTCTAAAACAAGTGCAATCTCGATGGTCAAAGAATTGATCGTTTCTCAGTGGATAGAGTAAAATTTTGCACAAATGAGGAGTCAAAATCTAATTTGGAAGGTAAGCCATCTATGGCTAAAATCACTTGCATAAACGGGTTCTAGTTTGAGAGAGCCAAGCATTAGAAGTTGCAGGTGTCAAAATCGACTATAAATAACTATAATTTTAGACATAGGTGACTTGTTAAGATCATTTCTCAAGATCTACCGAGTCTTTTGGAATGATCTAACTTGGAGGAGTTGTGCAAACTATAGGCAACACCTTGTGCAAAGTTTAGCGAATGCTCACAGGTTTGAGAGGTGATGACAAATGGAAGCCATTCATTTTTTCTACTAAATTATCACTTGATCATTTTACTCTTGACTTAAATCAGTTGCTAGGACATATGTTAACCTTTGAGCAGGATGTCAAAGGTGAAGGTGATAAGAGTACAAGTCATGCAATGTATTCAAAGGATAAGAAGAATAATATCAAAGGAAAGCAACAAGCAAATGAGGATGAAGGTACAACTAACCAAGCTAACTTCCTAAGAGGAAGAGGAGGTGGCAAAGGTAGACGAAGAGGTAGGAGTAATAAAGATGGAGTGAAAGCTTGCTGCATTTGTGGTAAGACAAATCACTTAGCTAATGATTGTTGGCACAATACTCAGAGTAATGGTGGATATAATCAGAACTTTAATTCAAGAGGAAGAGGTGGCAGAAATCAAAGAGGTAATTTCAGAGGTAGAGGTAGTAGAGGTTACTTTGGAAGAAATGCAGGTAGAGGATTCCAAAGTCAACAATACAACAATACCTACTACAATTATGCTTCAGATCAGTAGGAGGATTCAACATTGATAATGAATGCAACTTGTGAAAGACAAAGTGAAGACCAAAGAGTCTTCTACATTGAATCAGGGTATAGCAATCACCTGAGTGGTAACATAGCTTTGATGACTGATTTGGAAAATAAGGTAACTAATCATGTAGTTCAAAAAGATGACAATACAAAGCACAATGTGAAGTCAATTGGACTAGTGAAGGCCAAGGATGGTAGTATTCTCTTGAGTAAGGTCTTGTATGTTCCTACAATACCTAAGAATTTGATAATTATAGGACAAATTGTTGAAAAAGGTTATGAAGTTAGGTTCACTAATGAAGGAGTGTTTGTGGAAGACCCTAGCAATGGGTATAAACAAATTGTTTTAGGGAAGAAAGAAGGAAGATTGTTTATAGTGAAAATTCAAGGTAATGTTGGTCATGCCTTGTTCACTAATGGAGGACATAAGATCTCTGAGTTAGATCTTTGGCACAAGAGGCTTGGACATTTCAATGAAAGAGGTATCAAAGATATGGTTAACAATGGTTCAGTGCTTGGATTGCCTAATATTGCAGGTCAACATATGACATACATATGTGAGGCATGTCAATTACGTAAGGCTCATAAGAAATCTTATTTCAAGCATGGTTTTATGTATTCAGAGAAGCTTGAATTGGTACACACAGATGTGTGGGGACCATCAAAGGATTTCAATATAAATGGCTCAAGGTATGATGTGATTTATGTTGATGATGCTACTAGATGGATCACTATCTATGTGATCAAAGATAAGTCAGAGGTATTCAATACATTCAAACATTATCATGTGTATGCAGAGAGAATTAGAGGTCATAAGTTGAAGAGACTAAGGTCAGATGGAGGGGGAGAGTATTTCTCTAATGAGTTCAATGATTACTTGTGGAATGCAGGTATAAAAAGGGAAATTACTTGCAGGTACTCTCCTCAACAAAATTATGTAGCAGAGAGAAGAAATAGAACTCTTGTTGAGTTTGCAAGGTCAATGATGAAGGAGAAAAATCGCCCTAATTATTTGTGGGCTGAGGCTATAAACAAAGCTACTTATTTGGTCAATAGGTAACCATGTAGAGCTTTGGAGGGTATGACACCATATGAGGCATGGTGGGGTAAGAGACCTACTCTAGATCATTGCAAAGTATTTGTATGTTTGGCATATGCATATGTGCCATCACAATTGAGGCATAAATTGGAGCCTAAAGCAGAAAAATATATGTTTATTGGATATGATGATAAGCAGATGGGATATGGGTATGGAGTCCATCCACAAAACAATTCATTGTATCTAAGGATGTTACATTTCATGAGCAAGGTACTTGGTATGCAGTTACAATCAATATTTATGCACGTGATGAAGAAATTGTGAATCAAAAGAAAGGTAAATCAAAGGTTCAGATATTTGATGAAGAGGAGAACAATGAAGGGCAGGTTGAAGTTGAAGAAGTTCCAAGGTTTGATCGAGAGTGTGATGAACCAGAAACCTCAAGGAGTGGAGAACTCAGAAGGTCAACAAGACACAAATGGCAACCTACAAGGTATAGCTATGACACTTCTTTTCTGGCTACCAAAGATTATGCTTATATGATAAAGGCAGATGAAGACCCTTCTACATATGAAGAGGCAAAAGGTAAGGAGAATTGGGAGAAAGCTATGCAGGAGGAGTATGATGCATTGATGGAGAATCAGACATCGGAGTTGGTTCCTAAACTAAATAGCCAGAACATCATTGGATGCAAGTGGGTCTACAAGACAAAGAGGTATGCAGATGGAAGTGTGTCAGGATATAAAGCTAGACTTGTTGTGAAGGGTTTTGCTCAGACTTATGGTATAGATTATGATGAGACCTATAGTCCTGTGGCAAAGATGATAACCATCAGGACACTCATAGGTATTTCCGCATGTAAAGGTTGGAAATTATGTCAATTAGATGTGAAGAATGCTTTTTTAAATGGTTATATTTCAGAAGATGTTTTCATCAAGCAACCCCAAGGATTTAGAGATGAAAGAAGTCCAGATCATGTGTGCAAGCTCAAGAGAGCCTTGTATGGCTTGAAGCAAGCCCTAAGGGCATGGAATTATAGACTTGTGAAGTACCTGAAGGAACTTGGATTCCAAGTATCTAAAGCAGATAGTAGCTTGCTTGTCAAAGCAAGTGATGATGGATTCATTTACATGTGCATATATGATGATACAATTCTTACAGGAACAGATGAGAAAGGAATTCAACATCTAAAGAAGCAAATGGAGAAAGAGTTCGAGATCAGTGACTTGGGAGACTTTTCATATTTCTTGGGCATGGAGATCTCATACACTCAACATGGGGTGCATGTAACTCAAGAAAGGTATTTGAAGAACTTGTTGATCAAGTTTAAGATGAATGATTGCAGGGTAGGACCTACTCCAATGGAGGTGAATCACAAATTGAGCAGATGTGGAGGAGAAGAGTTCAAGGACATGAAGCTATATCAAAGTTTGGTTGGTAGTCTGATCTATGCTACATTAATTAGGCGTGATTTGTCATATGCAGTTGGAGTATTATCTCAATTCATGCATTGTCCTAGGAAAGAACATTGGGTTGCAGGACAAAGAGTGTTGAGGTACATTAAGGGTACACTCAACAAAGGTTTGTATTATGGTTTTACATCAGATACAAACATCAACATATATACTGATATAGATTGGGTAGGTAATCGTGATGATAGGAGATCAACTTATGGATACTTGTGTTATGTGGGAGATAAGTTAATTTCATGGTGTTTAAGGAACCAACACACAATTGCTTTATCATCCACAGAGGCTGAGTACAAAGGTATGGTGGAAGCTGTAAAGGAAGTGATATGGCTTAAGACTCTTATGAAGAGTGTTGACATCATTCAGAATACACCCACTATTCATGGAGATAACATGAGTTCATTGTATTTAGCTGCTAATCCTGTTTTTCATGCCAGGACTAAACACATTGAGATTCAGTATCATTTTCTAAGAGAGAAGGTGATGGATAAAGAGATTGAAGCTATACATACTTCAACAAAAGATCAGATAGCTGATATGCTAATCAAAAGCTTGGACGGACCAAAGCTACAAAGATTCAAAGACATGGCAGGCATAAGGAAGATAGAGAAAACCTCAATTGATGATTGAGGGGGAGCTGTTGGTGCAAGGAAATCAACAATTGAAGTTTTGATGAAGAATTGAAGTCTAGAATTGAAGAAAAGAACAATTTATGAAGCATGAAGGAAGTGCATATCCAGAAGATGTAGATGTGTACACATATGTACATTAAGTTAGAGTTAGCTCACTAATACTTGTGTATATTGATAAGCTTGTACATATTTGCCTATATATACAAGGAAAAATGTTGGGGCAAATGTGAGAGAGCATGTGAATAGAGAAATTAGAACTTGTATGAGTCATTAGACACTTAAGAAGTGAGTAAGACATCTCTCATCACTCAGATGTAAAGTTTTCAAGAAATGAAGAAATATTGCGCCCGATCTTTCTGAGTATTCTCCTTCTCTGCTTGATCATTTTAAGAATCCTTTTGTACGTGTCTAATTCCATAGTTAATCAGTCTATGGTTAAAGTTTGAGATCCTAATTGAAAACAGGCTGTGAGAATTATGAGTAGGAACATTCATATGTGAGAAAGTGTTGAGTGTTTTTTGAAATAGGTGCAATCTCAATGGTCAAAGAATTGATCATTTCTCATTGCATAGTGTAAAGTTTTGTACAAATGAGGAGTCAAAATCTTAGTTGAATGGTAAGCCATCTATGGCTCAAAGCATTTGCATAAACAGATTCTAATTTGAGAGAAGCAAGTCTTAGAAGTTTCAGGTGTCAAAGTCGACTATAAATAACTACAGTTTTAGACATAGGTGACTTGTTAAGATCATTTCTCAAGATCTACTGAGTCTTTTGGAATGATTTAACTTGGGGGAGTTGTGCAAACTATAGACAACACCTTGGGCAAAGTATTATAAAAAACATTACACATTTGACAAGTCAATGAGTGAGTTATGTGCAGCAGACTTTCTGTGTAGTCACCTTCTTCACA
>MU260997.1:17500-20000 GCA_020310875.1 Ceratopteris richardii
TAGCCAGGTGGTTGTGACATGTAGACTTCTTTAGATATCCATCCATTCAAGAAAGCATTCTTGACATCTAATTGGTACATGTTCCAATTCTTGGATGCAGCTATACTCACTAAAATTCTGATTGTTGGCATCTTAGCCACAGGAGAAAATGTCTCCTCATAATCAATGCCTTGGGTTTGTGCAAAGCTCTTGGCTACCAACCTAGCTTTATACCTATTAATTGTTCCATCAGAGTTCCTCTTTAGCTTGTAGATCCATCTGGATCCTATCACCTTCATGGAGTCCTTCTTGGGTACCAAGTCCCATGTGTCACTCTCCTTGAGAGCCTCTATTTCTTCATCCATAGCTTCTTTCCATTCTGGTTTGGTGATTGCATCCTCATATGAACCTAGTTCTTCATTCAATAGATCCTTTGCAAGATATACAGAATGCTTAGTTACAAGAGAAGTGTCATACCCATATCTGATAGGCTTCTTACTTTCTCTCTGAGATCTCCTCATTGCTTGAGTTGAGGATTCTGGTATATCCTCTAGCTTCTTCATTTTCATCTTTCCTTTGGACTTCCATGCCTTGAATTCCTCAAGGTTAATTGTGTCATCATCATCTGAGCTTGAGTCTTCTTTCTGGATTGGTTCCTCCTTGGTAAGCTTTGGGAAGTCTTCTTCCATGTCATAAGGTAGACTAACCTTCCTGCATTCATTCTCATACCATGAGTCATTCTCATCAAAGATGACATCTCTGCTTACCTTGAAACCTTTGCTTGAGGGGTTGTAGAATCTGTACCCTTTCTGGTTCAAGTCATAACCAATGAAGATACATTTTTCAGCTTTAGGATCTAGCTTTCCTCTTACCTGTGAGGGAATATGCACATATGCAACACAACCAAAGATTTTGCAATGATCCAATGATGGTCTCTTACCATGCCAAGCTTCATAAGGTGTCATTCCATCAAGTGACTTTGATGGCAACCTGTTAATGAGATAGGTGGCAGTAGATACACTCTCTGCCCAAAGATAATTTGGCAATTTCTTTTCATTAAGCATAGACCTAGCTGTTTCAACAATGAGTCTATTCCTTCTTTCAGCTACCCCATTTTTTTCAGGTGAGTACCTTGTGGTTATCTCCCTCTTGATGCCTCTGTCCTGCAAGAAGTCTTCAAATTCATTGGAGAAGTATTCACCTCCTCCATCTGACCTTAGCCTCTTCAAGTTTCTACCTGTTTGATTTTCAACTAGTGCAAGATATCTTTTGAAACAATTAAATACTTCATCTTTATGCTTCATAAAGTATAAGACAGTCCATCTGCTATAATCATCAATGAAGGACACATAATACCTTGATCCTGAAATGGAAGGGTCCTTGCTAGGTCCCCAAACATCTGTGTGTACCAAGTCTAGATAGTCTTCATGCATAAAACCTTTCCTTGTATAGGGTAGCTTGTGAGACTTACCAAATTGACAAGCTGCACACTTGTAAATCATGTGTTGCTTGGATACATTGGGTATCCCAAGCACACATTGATCTCTACTCATTTGCTTCAAAGTCCTTTCACCTATGTGACCTAACCTCTTGTGCCATATTTCTAATTCTGAAAGTGTTTGATCCTTGTAATTGTATAAAGCAATGTTCTTTGTGTCCTCTAGCTCAAAAGTAAACAATCTACCTGATTTTTCTCCCTTGGCTATCCTTCTGAATCCATGTCTTGGGTCCTCCACATATGCTCCATGTTGATTGAACTTGACCTGTAAACCTTTTTCCACAATCTGACCTACACTCATTAGATTCTTGGTAATAGTTGGGACATAAAGTACTCTGCTCAATAAGTTCTGATTATCATCACTAGTCTTTACATTACCAACCTTTACAACAGAATGCTTAGTATCATCACCTGTCTGCACTTGATGTTTGCCTTTGGGTTCTTCGAAATCAGAAAGTAGTGCCACATTACCAGCTACATGGTTAGAACACCCTGAATCAATATAGAATAAGTGATCATCATTGATACCTGACTTAGAAGTCATATTCATGATCAATAGGGAGTCATCTTGCTCCTCTGTGTAGTTGTTGTAGTCCTTCCTATTTCTGTATCCACCTTGGAAGTTACCATTGTGGTTGTGGTTGTAATTGTTGTTGTACTGATTGTTGTATCCATTGTAGCCTTGGTGTTGGTTGAATCTACCTCTACCTTGAGAGTATCCACCTCTTTGATAGCCTCTTCTTCTCTAATTCTTATAATTTCTGTAGCAATCATCTGTGGTATGGTTAGACAATCCACAAATGTTGCATGGTGATGAGTTGTAGGGTCTCCCCCTACCTTGCTTACCTCCTCTGCCTCTACCTCTTGAAGATCTACCTCTACCTGCATAATTAGCTTGGGAGGTAGAGCTTTCTTCTTCTTGCTTCTTCCCTTTACCTTATCCTTAACCTTCTTATCAGTATATAGAGCAGAAGGGTTGTTATCTTTTGATTGCTCTCCATTCCTTGTAAGCTTTGCTTCATG
>MU260997.1:30000-32500 GCA_020310875.1 Ceratopteris richardii
CAGAGTTATCACTTGATCATTTCACTCCAGATTTAAATCAGTTGCTAGGTCATATGCTAACATTTGAGAATGATGTTAAAGGAGATGGTGACAAGAGTGCAGGTCATGCAATGTACTCAAAAGACAAAAAGAAGAATAGCAAAGGAAAGCAACAAGCAAATGAAGATGAAGGAACAACTACTCAAGCCAACTTCCTAAGAGGAAGAGGAGGTGGCAAAGGTAGAGGAAGAGGTAGAAACAACAAGGATGGAGGTAAAGCTTGCTAGATTTGTGGTAAGACAAATCATTTAGCTAATAATTGTTGGCACAATACTCAAAGTAATAATGGATATAGTCAAAGTTACAATGCAAGAGGAAGAGGTGGCAGAAATCAAAGAGGAAATTTCAGAGGCAGAGGTGGTAGGAGTTACTTTGGAAGAAATGCAGGTAGAGGATTCCAAAGTCAACAATATAACAATACCTACTACAATTACGCTTCAGAACAGAAGGAGGATTCAACATTGATATTGAATGCTACTTGTGAAAGGCAGAGTGAAGATCAAAGAGTCTTCTACATTGACTCAGGATGTAGCAATCACCTGAGTGGAAACATATCATTGATGACTGATTTGGAGAATAAAGTTTCTAATCATGTTGTTCAAACAGGTGACAACACAAAGCATAAAGTGGAGTCGATTGGATCAGTGAAAGCTAAAGACGGTAGTACCTTATTGGGTAAGGTTCTGTATGTTCCTACAATTCCTAAGAATTTGATAAGTGTAGGACAAATTGTTGAAAAGGGATATGAAGTAAGATTCACTAATGAAGGAGTATACGTGGAAGATCCCAGTCAAGGGTATAAACAGATTGTTTCAGGAAAGAAAAAAGGAAGACTGTTTACACTGAAGATTCAAGGCAACATTGGTCAAGCCATGTTTACATATGAAGGACATAAAATTTCTGAGTTAGATCTTTGGCACAAGAGGCTTGGACATTTCAATGAAAGAGGTATTAAAGATATGATTAACAATGGTTCAGTGCTTGGATTGCCTAATGTTGCAGGTCAACATATGACATACAAATGTGAGGCATGTCAATTAGGTAAAGCTCATAAGAATTCTTACTCCAAGCATGGTTTTATGTACTCAGAGAAGCTTGAATTGGTACACACAGATGTGTGGGGACCCTCAAAAGATTTCAGTATAAATGGGTCAAGATATTATGTGATTTATGTTGATGATGCTACTAGATGGATCACTATCTATGTGATCAAGGATAAGTCAGAAGTATTCAATACATTCAAACATTATCATGCGTATGCAGAAAGAACTACAGGTCATAAACTGAAGAAACTAAGATCAGATGGAGGGGGAGAGTATTTCTCCAACGAATTCAGTGACTACTTATGGAATGCAGGTATAAAAAGGGAAGTTACTTGCAGATATTCTCCTCAACAAAATGGTGTAGCAGAAAGGAGGAATAGGACTCTTGTTGAGTTTGCAAGGTCCATGATGAATGAGAAAAATTATCCTAATTATTTATGGGCTGAAGCTGTAAATACAGCTACTTATTTGGTCAATAGGTTACCATGTAAAGCCTTGTAGGGTATGACATCATATGAAGCTTGGTGGGGTAAAAGATCTACCCTGGATCATTGCAGAGTATTTGGATGTGTGGCATATGCATATGTGCCATCACAATTAAGACACAAATTGGAACCTAAAGCTGAAAAATATGTTTTCATTGGTTATGATGACAGACAGATGGGATACAGGTTGTGGAATCCATCCACAAAACATTTTCTGATTTCGAAAGATGTTACGTTTGATGAGCAAAGTTCTTGGTATGCAGGAACAGTTAATAACAATACAGGTGATGAAGAAGAAGTGAGTCAAAAGAAAGGTAAATCAAAGGTTCAAATAATTGATGAAGAAGAAAATTATGAAGTACAGGAAGAAGTTGAAGAAAGGTCAAGATTTGATCCTGAGTGTGAAGAACCAGAAACCTCAAGAACTGGAGAACTCAGAAGGTCATCAAGAAATAGATGGCAACCTATAAGGTATAGTTATGATACTTCATTTTTGGCTACAAAAGATTATGCTTACATAATGAAAGCAGATGAAGACCCTTCTACATACGAAGAGGCAAAAGGTAAGGAAAAATGGGAGAAAGCTATGCAAGAAGAACATGATGCATTGGTGGAAAATCAAACATGGGATTTAGTTCCTAAACCAAATAGCCAAAAGATTATTGGATGCAAGTGGGTCTACAAGACCAAAAGATTTGCAGATGGAAGTGTGTCTAGATACAAAGCTAGACTTGTTGTCAAAGGGTTTGCTCAGACTTATGGTGTTGATTATGATGAGACTTATAGTCCAGTAGCAAAGATGACAACCATCAGAACACTCATAGCTGTTGCTGCGTGTAAAGGTTGGAAGTTATGTCAGTTAGATGTGAAAAATGCTTTTCTGAATGGATATATTTCAGATGATGTGTTCATGGAGCAACCTCAAGGGTTCAG
>MU260997.1:37500-47500 GCA_020310875.1 Ceratopteris richardii
TTGGAGATTAAGAGGTCTCCAACAATGGTATCAGAGCTGAAGGTGCAATACAAGTGAAGTAAAGGCATTGGAAGTCCTGACTGTGGTAGATATTGAAGTTCCTTCTAATTGAAGGTGGACGAGGACAAATTCTTGAAGATAACCTGTAGAAGTACAAAGTACGAGTTTGAAGAATCAATAAAAATCAAAGCTTTATATCAAAGGTACATTATATTACCATATATCTGAGTAATTACATACATAAGAAGATCAAAGATGGGAGAAAGCTTGCAGATTGATAAGTTAGATAGGGAGAACTATCCAGCTTGGTCTATGAGGATGGAGGCACACCTCATGAGCAAAGACTTGATGCCATTCATCACAAGAGAAGAAGAAAAGCCTGAGTTTGGAGATCCTAGTATTCTATCTAGGGAAGAGCTTGTAGATTTGAAGAATTGGATGAGAGAGGATGCTCAGGCTAGGAGCATCATTTACATGGCTGTAAATGATTATCTTCTACCTCACATCAGAGGATTGGAAAGTGCAACAGATATATGGAATGCTTTGGAAGAGCATTTCCAAAACACAACCAAGTCTAGGAAGTCTTCATTATGGGCAGAGTTTACAACTTTCAAGAAGAAGAGCTCTCAATCAATTTCTGATTATGTGGCAAAAATGAAGGATTTTGCAGATAGCTTGGGAGCAGTAGATGAAGACATTGAAGAAGATAAGTTGGTAAGGCAAATACTTCTAGGTCTGAGAGGAGATGAGAAGTGGAAGCCTTTCATATTTTCCATAGAATTTTCACTTGATCACTTTACCCCTGACCTTAATCAATTGCTAGGATACGTGCTAACTTTTGAGTAGGAATGATAGGAGTGCAAGTCAAGCTATGTACTCCAAGGACAAGAAAAAGAATGGCAAAGGGAAGCAGTCAACTGATGATGAAGGAACTTCAAGTCAAGCTAACTTTACAAAAGGAAAGATGAATTATAGAGGTAAAGGAAGAGGATGTAAGAACAAAGACTCAGTCCTACAACAATAATTATTATAATTGTGCATCAGATTAGAAGGATGACATGACTCTCATCTTGAATGCAACTCATGAAGCAGTAAGAGAAGATTAAAGGGTGTTTTATATTGACTCAGGATGTAGCAATCATCTGAGTGGCAATATATCATTAATGACTGTGATATGGAAGCAAAGGTGAATGGACATACAGTTCAAACAGGTGACAACACTAAGCATAAAGTGGAAGGCATTGGATCAGCGAAGAAAAAGAATGTAAGTACGCTCTTAAGCAAGGTACTTTATGTTCCTACTATTCCTTAAAACTTGATAAGTGTAGGGCAAATTGTGGAGAAGGGATATGAAGTCAGATTCACAAATGATGGTGTTTATGTGCAAGATCCAAATCAGGGATATAGAAATATCATTGCAGGTAGAAAGGAAGGAAGGCTATTTACTCCCAAAGTCCAAGGTAATGTGGGACATGCTTTATTTACTTATGGAAGTCAAAAGATGTCTGAGTTAGACCTATGGCAAAAAAGGCTAGGTCATTTCAATGAGAGAGCCATAAAGGAAATGTCAAGGAATGATGTGGTGCTTGGTTTGCCAAAAGTTGAAGGGCAACATATGGTGTACAAGTGTGAAGCTTGTCAATTAGGTAAAGCACACAAAAGTTCATACAATAAATCAGGATATAAGTATTAAAATATGCTTGAGTTTATTCATACAGATGTGTGGGATCCTTCAAGGGACTATAGCATAAATGGATCCAGATATTATGTGTTGTTTGATGATGGTGCAACCCGATGGATTACTTTATATGTAATCAAGGACAAATCAGAAGTGTTCAAGACATTCAAGCATTATCATGCTTATGCAAAAATGATTATGGGACAAAAGCTAAAAGTAACTTGCAGGTACTCTCCTCAACAAAATGGAGTTGCAGAATGGAGAAATAGAACTCTTGTAGAGTTTGCATGAGCAATGATGAAGGAAAAGAATTGTCCAAATTACTTATGGGCAGAAGCTATCAAGAATGCAACATACCTTGTGAATAGGTTACCTTGTAAAGCTTTGGATGGAAAAACTCCTTATGAATTATGGTGGGGTAAGAAACCTACTCTTGATCATTGTAAGGTATTTGGATGTCTAAAATATGCTTATGTTCCTTCACATTTGAGACATAAGCTAGAACCCAAAGCAGAGAAGTATGTGTTTATTGGGTATGATGATAGTTAGATGGGTTACAGATTGTGGAGTCCTTCCACAAAGCAATTTCTTGTTACCAAAGATGTTACATTTGATGAGCAAAGCACATGGTATACAGGGTCAACAAATGAGTATCCAGGTTTTAAAGAAATACAAAGGAAAGGAAAGACAAAAGTAAGTGTGTATGAAGAAGAAATTGATGATTTTGATTATAAAAGTAAATTGCAAGATAATGGTGAAGATGGGCCAAGATTTGATCGAGAATCAAATGTGGCTGAGACTTCAAGAAGTGCAGAGTTCAGAAGATCTTTGAGAGAAAGAAATGAGCCTATCAGGTATAGCTATGATACATATTTCTTAACAACAAAAGATTATGCTTACATTGTGAAGACAGAAGAGGATCCAATCACATATGAAGAAGCTAAAAGTAAACAGAATTGGGAGAAGGCAATGCAAGAAGAATATGATGCTCTACTTGAAAATGAAACATGGGATTTGGTGCCAAGACCAAAGAATTAGAAGGTCATTGGATGTAAGTGGGTGTATAAAACAAAAAGGTTTGCAGATGGTAAAGTGTCTAGATACAAGGCTAGACTTGTGGTCAAAGGTTATGCCCAATCTTATGGGGTAGATTATGATGAAACTTTTAGTCTTGTTGTTAAGATGTCTACAATTAGATCATTGATTGCTATTGCTGCTTGTAAAGGATGGAAGTTATCACAATTATATGTGAAGAATGCATTCCTAAATGGATACATTGCAGATGAAGTGTACATGGAGCAACCAGAAGGCTTCATGGATTCAATTGGATCACATTATGTGTGTAAGCTCAAGAGAGCTTTGTATGGGTTGAAGCAGGCCCCAAGAGCATGGACTTACAGGCTTGTTAAGTTCTTGAATGAATGTGGATTTTGTTGGAGAAACAATCACTAACTGGACATATATTTGAAGGTCAAATCTTAGGAAGAAAACCCCATGCCTATGTGAAGGGACAAATTCACAAATGTATTATACTTGTAAAGTTAGTTCACTTTAGTTCTAGAAGTTTTTCAAAAGTTACGGGAATGAGAAAGTCTATATAAGTTAGTTAGTATTAACTGACGCGGAGAGAAGAAGAAGGAGGAAGACAATGAGAAAGTGAGAAGAACTCATTTTTGTATGACTGAGTATAGTCGGGCTTCTCTGAGCGAGAAAGCACTTGTAAGCTTCTGAGTTTTCATAGTTATGAGAAGAACTAGTTAAAGTTCTGTGTATAAATCTTCTTCCTCCATCTCCAGTGTTTGTCTTCTGTGTAATGATTTGAAAGGTTGAAGTTTTCCAAGCAAGTCGATGCCTGGCATCGAATCTCACTTGATAAGTCCTTATCTTCATATCTGATTTTTATCTACTGCCAAATCTTCTTGAAAAGATGATGTTGTTGGAGCAACTCGATGCCTGGCATCGAATTCCAGTTGATAAGTCATATTCTAAGTGTGCATGAAATCACATATAGTTTTGGTGTCCAAAAGATCAAGACTTTAAGCAGGAAGTCGATGCTCGGCATCGAATCCCTGCTGAAAAGTGGCCAAAAACATCCCAAGTCGATGCTTGGCATCGAATTCTCGTTGCAAGTCGATGCTAGGCATCGAATTCTAATTTTAAACAGGCGCTCTTACTAAAATAGGTAAAATTTCCAGTTTTGGAAGGTCATACAGGGTCATCTTGTGAGAGCCATAACTTGAGTTCTAGAGATCCGTTTGATGGATATGATAGCTTGTTGGAAATCTCTACTTTTCTAGTTTCAGCCTCTAAAGTTTCATGGAGAAATAATACTTGAGCTAGGAGAAATTAGCAAAATACGAAAGGTATGTCATTTCGGTGACTAGAAATTTCTGTAGAAGCAAAGTTCTCTTTTTAGGCTATCATTTCTCAAAGTTTGGAGTGGAAATGAGTTAATGGTGACCATAGAGGTGTTCTAGTGTCACATTAATTCATTTCTTGTGGTGTTTCATACATCAACAAGTTGGTATCAGAGCAGAAAGATTCTCGAGAGCAGAAGACGACAAAGGTACGACAAGTTTTGTAAAGTTTTCCATTAAAGTTTGAAAGGTGAAGCATTTGAAGACACAAGGCATCAAAAGGTTACTTCAAAAGTATCCTCATACACAAAGAACTTCAAAAGGTATTATCCTTTATCCTTTAAGCTCACAGGTTGCAGCAGAAGGAAAGAACTATGGCAGATCATATCTCCATTGACAAACTGGACAGAGATAATTACCCCGCATGGGTAATGAGAATGGAAGCCTTACTTATGAGTAAGGATCTCATGATATATGTTACAGGTGAAGAAGAGAAGCCAGTATTCGAAGATGAAAGGCGACCAAAGAAAGAAGAACTAGATGCTTTAAAGCATTGGCAGAAGAAGGATGCAAGTGCAAAAGCATACATCTACAATACAATCTCTGATCATTTGCTACCACACATCAGAGGATTGGAATCATCTGAAGATATATGGAATGCATTGGAGTATCATTTCCAAAGTACTACTAAAGCAAGGAAAGCAAGTCTATGGTCAGAGTTTACAACATTCAAGAAGAAGCCAAGTCAAAGTATTAGTGATTATGTTACTAAGATGAAGGATCTAGCAGATAGTCTTGGATCCATAGATGAAGATGTTGAAGATCACAGATTGATTGCTCAATTACTTGCAGGTTTGAGAGGGGATGAAAGGTGGAAACCTTTTGTCTTATCAACAGAACTTTCATTAAATCATTATGTTCCAGATTTGAACCAATTGCTTGGTTTGATGCTCACATATGAGCAAGACTTGAAGGGAGATGGAGACAAAGGACAAAGTTCTGCAATGTACATGAAGAACAAGAAGAAAGGAGATAAAGGTAAAGCAAAGGATGAAGAGGAGTCTAGTTCTCAAGCTTATTATGCAAGAGGTAAAGGCACTGGCAGAGGAAGAGCAAGAGGTTTTGGAAGAGGAAGAGGTAATCAAAATAACAATAAGAAGGCTTGCTGGATCTGTGGATTGAGTAATCATTTGGCTCATGACTGTTGGCACAACCAACAAGGATCAAACCAGAATCAAAACAACAATAGCAGAGGTCGAGGTGGAAGATATCAAAGTAATTTCCAAAGAGGTAGACAAAGTCAAAGAGGAGGCTATGGTAGAGGTGGAGGAAGAAGTTGGGGACAGAATCAATCCTACAACACCACCTACTACAACTATGCAAATGACACACAGAATGAAAGTCATACATCATTGATGATGAACTCAATCAACACATCAGATAAAGAAGATCTAAAGGTATTTTACATTGACTCTAGATGTTCTAATCATTTGTCAAGAAACATAGAATTGATGTCAGAATTGGAAAAAGGCATTTCTAGTCACACAGTTCAAACTGGTGATAATACAAGACATAGTGTACATTCAATTGGAAAAGTGAAATGCAAGAGTGGAGCAGATTTGCTAACCAATGTTTTGTATGTTCCAACAATACCTAAAAACTTGATTAGTGTGGGACAGATAGTTGAAAAAGGTTTTCAAGTCAGGTTTACAAATGAAGGAGTATTTGTTGAAGATCCAGAGAATGGATATAATCAGATTGTCTCTGGTAAGAAAGAAGGTAGACTCTTTACTTTAAGAGTGCAAGGGAACATTGGTCAAGCTTTGCTCACACATGGTGAAGGAGTGATTACAGAACTTGATCTCTGGCATAAGAGATTAGGTCACTTTAATGAAAGAGGAATTAAAGCTATGGTTGCTAATCAGTCTGTACTAGGATTACCAAATGTGCAAAGTCAACATATGGTTTATAAATGTGAAGCATGTCAAATGGGTAAAGCACACAGGTTACCATTTCAGAAGAAAGGATTCAAACATGATGGAGTACTTGAGCTCATTCATACAGATGTATGGGGACCAACAAAAGAAGGATCTATAAGTGGCTCAAGGTATTATGTTCTTTTCATTGATGATGCTACAAGATGGATAACATTATATGTTTTGAAGGAAAGATCAGAAGTGTTTGGAGCTTTCAAGCATTTTCATGCATATGCAGAGAGAGTCACAGGTCAAAAGCTTAAAAGAGTGAGGTCTGATGGAGGGGGAGAATATTTCTCTCAAGAGTTCAATGATTATCTTTGGAATGCAGGTATTAAGAGAGAAATAACCTGCAGGTATACACCACAACAAAATGGTGTAGCAGAAAGAAGGAACAGGACTTTGGTTGAGTTTGCTAGAGCTATGCTAAAGGAGAAGAACTGTCCAAATTATCTTTGGGCTGAGGCTGTAAATACAGCCACATATCTTGTGAATAGATTACCATGTGCAGCTCTAAATGGAATGACTCCATATGAAGCTTGGTGGGGTAAGAAACCAACACTAGATCATTGTAGAGTGTTTGGATCAATTGCATATGCTTATGTGCCATCACAACTTAGGCATAAACTTGAACCAAAGGCAGAAAAATATGTGTTCATTGGTTATGATGAAAAGCAGATGGGTTACAGGTTGTGGAATCCTCTAACAAAACAATTTATTGTTTCTAGAGATGTTACATTTGATGAACAGAAAAGTTGGTATGCAGATCAAAGTCATACAGCTGAAGAATTTGAAGAAGAGGTAAGAAGATGTGAGAAAGGAAAATCAATTGTGCAGGTAAATAGAGATGAAGACTATATGCAAGCAAGTACATCCACAAGTGGATTAACAAGAAGGAATGAAGAAGCTCCTATATTTGATGAAGAGGTGTATCCAGAAACTTATGAAGAATGTGAACCAAGAAGGTCAAGCAGGACTAGAAGACAACCAGAAAGGTATTCTTATGACACTTCTTACATAACTCAGAAGAACTATGCATATATGGTCAAAGATGATGAAGAACCCCAGAACTATGATGAAGCTAAAGGTAAGAAGCAATGGGAAGAAGCAATGAAGGAAGAGTTCAATGCACTAGAGGAGAACAAGACATGGGAACTTGTTCCTAAACCAAATGGTAAGAAAGTTATTGGAAATAAATGGGTTTATAAAGTGAAGAAGCTTGCAGATGGAAGTATAGCCGGATACAAAGCTAGACTGGTGGTGAAAGGCTATGCCGAGACCTATGGCATAGATTATGATGAGACATTCAGTCCTGTAGCTAAGATGTCAACTATAAGGACAATCATTGCTATTGCAGCTTCAAAAGGATGGACTCTAAGTCAATTGGATATAAAGAATGCATTCTTGAATGGATACATATCAGATGAGGTATACATGGAACAACCTCAAGGGTTTATAGATTCCAGGTATCCAAATTTTGTTTGCAGGTTGAGAAGAGCATTGTATGGATTGAAGCAAGCTCCAAGAGCTTGGAACTATAGACTGGTGAAGTATCTCAATGATCTTGGATATCAAAGTTCAAAAGCAGATTCAAGTCTACTTATCAAAAGAACAGAGGAAGGTACAATCTACATTTGTATTTATGTAGATGACATTATAATCACAGGTACTTCAGATGAAGGAATCAAGGAGGTAAAGAGATTACTTGAAAAAGAATTCAAGATCAGTGACCTAGGAAAGTTATCATACTTTCTTGGAATGGAAGTTACTTATATAGATCATGGCATATATGTATCACAAGAAAGGTATCTTCTGAATCTATTGAAGAAGTTTGATATGGAAAATTGCAGAGAAGCTTCAACTCCACTTGAAGTTAATCACAAGCTCAGTAAATATGATGGTGCAGAATACAAAGATATGAGGAAGTATCAATCTCTTGTGGGTAGTTTGATTTATGCTACACTAACAAGACCTGATCTTAGTTATGGAGTGGGAGTTTTGTCACAATTCATGCATTGTCCAAAGGACCCACATTGGATTGCAGGTCAAAGAGTTCTCAGATATATCAAAGGAATTATAAAGGAAGGATTATATTATCCTTTTACATCAGATTTGAAGTTGAGAGCCTATAGTGATTCAGATTGGGCAGGTAACCAGGATGACAGAAGATCAACTCATGGTTACATGATATACATTGGTGATAAGCTTGTAAGTTGGTGTTCAAAGAAACAACATACAGTAGCATTATCATCAACTGAAGCAGAGTACAAAGGACTTGTGGAAGCAGCTAAGGAAGTCATATGGATGCAGACATTGTTCAAGAGCTTAGGCATTGATCAAGGTACACCTACAATACATGGAGATAATATGAGTTCACTTTATCTTGCAGCAAATCCAGTATTTCATGCAAGGACAAAGCACATAGAGATACAATATCATTTTCTCAGAGAAAAGGTAATGGAGAAGGAGATTGAAGTGGAGTACATTTCTACTAAAGATCAGTTAGCAGACATAATGACAAAGAGCTTGGATGGTGTGAAGACCAGCAGATTCAAAAGCATGGCAGGAGTAAAAGAAAAGAAGAAGATATGAAGAAACAGGGAATGTCAATTAGTGATTGAGGGGGAGCTGTTGGAGAAACAATCACTAACTGGACATATATTTGAAGGTCAAATCTTAGGAAGAAAACCCCATGCCTATGTGAAGGGACAAATTCACAAATGTATTATACTTGTAAAGTTAGTTCACTTTAGTTCTAGAAGTTTTTCAAAAGTTACGGGAATGAGAAAGTCTATATAAGTTAGTTAGTATTAACTGACGCGGAGAGAAGAAGAAGGAGGAAGACAATGAGAAAGTGAGAAGAACTCATTTTTGTATGACTGAGTATAGTCGGGCTTCTCTGAGCGAGAAAGCACTTGTAAGCTTCTGAGTTTTCATAGTTATGAGAAGAACTAGTTAAAGTTCTGTGTATAAATCTTCTTCCTCCATCTCCAGTGTTTGTCTTCTGTGTAATGATTTGAAAGGTTGAAGTTTTCCAAGCAAGTCGATGCCTGGCATCGAATCTCACTTGATAAGTCCTTATCTTCATATCTGATTTTTATCTACTGCCAAATCTTCTTGAAAAGATGATGTTGTTGGAGCAACTCGATGCCTGGCATCGAATTCCAGTTGATAAGTCATATTCTAAGTGTGCATGAAATCACATATAGTTTTGGTGTCCAAAAGATCAAGACTTTATGCGGGAAGTCGATGCCCGGCATCGAATCCCTGCTGAAAAGTGGCCAAAAACATCCCAAGTCGATGCCCGGCATCGAATTCTCGTTGCAAGTCGATGCTAGGCATCGAATTCTAATTTTAAACAGGCGTTCTTACTAAAACAGGTAAAATTTCCAGTTTTGGAAGGTCATACATGGTCATCTTGTGAGAGCCATAACTTGAGTTCTAGAGATCCGTTTGATGCATATGATAGCTTGTTGGAAATCTCTACTTTTCTAGTTTCAGCCTCTAAAGTTTCATGGAGAAATAATACTTGAGCTAGGAGAAATTAGCAAAATACGAAAGGTATGTCATTTCGGTGACTAGAAATTTCTGTAGAAGCAAAGTTCTCACTTTAGGCTATCATTTCTCAAAGTTTGGAGTGGAAATGAGTTAATGGTGACCATAGAGGTGTTCTAGTGTCACATTAATTCATTTCTTGTGGTGTTTCATACATCAACAGATTTCAAGCATCAAAGGCAGCTAGTAGCTTGCTAGTGAAGGCAAGTGAAAATGGATACATATACATGTGTATTTATGTTGATGATATTATTGTCACAGGTACAGATGCTCAAGGAATCAATGAGCTTAAGAAAAAAATAGAGAAGGAGTTTAAGATAAGTGATTTGGGAAACTTATCTTATTTCTTAGGAATGCAGATTGTATATACTCAACATGGAGTATATGTTACACAAGAGAGATACTTGAAGAATCTTCTGGTCAAATTCAACATG
>MU260997.1:55000-57500 GCA_020310875.1 Ceratopteris richardii
ATACACTCTTTGCCCATAGGTAGTTAGGTAATTTCTTTTCATTTATCATTGACCTAGTTGTTTCAACAATCAACATATTTCTTCTCTCAGCTACCCCATTCTGTTCAAGAGTATACCTTGTGGTGATTTCTCTCTCGATTCCTCTGTCCTACAAGAAGGCTTCAAACTAATTGGAGAATTACTCACCACCTCCATTTGACCTTAGCCTCTTTAAATTCGTCCCTTTCTGATTTTCAACAAGTGCAAGATAATTTTTGAAACAATTGAACACTTCATCTTTGTTCTTCATAAAGTACAATACAATCCACCTATTATAGTCATCAATAAAAGATACATAGTACCTTGATCCTTAGATTGAGGGGTCTTTGCTTGGTCCCCATACATCTATATGGACAAGTTCTAGGTAGTCTTCATGCATGTAGCCTTTCCTTGAGAAGGATAACATGTGAGACTTCCCAACCTGACAAGCACCACATTTATATATCATGTGTTGTTTGGAAACATTGGGTATTCCAATTACACATTGATCCCTGCACATCTGTTTCAAGGTTCTTTCTCCTACATGCCCTAACCTTTTATGTGAAATCTAAAGCTTTGAAAGTGTTTGATCTTTATAATTTTAAAGTGCAATATTCTTTGTATCTTCTAGCTCAAAGGTGAAAAGTCTACCTGATTCTTCTCCTTGAGCTATTCTTTTGAACCCCTGCTTGGGATCTTCCACAAATGCTCCAAATTGGTTGAATCTAACTTGCAAACCTTTTTCCCCAATTCTTCCAACACTCATCAAGTTTTTTGTAATGGTTGGTACGTATAGTACCCTACTCAACAAGTTTTGATTTCCATCACAAGTCTTAACATTTCCAACTTTAACTACTGAGTGCTTGGTGTCATCACATGTTTGTACTTGATGCTTACCTCTTGGTTCTTCAAGGTCAGAGAGTAGGGCTACATTGCTAGCCACATGATTTGAGCATCCTGAGTGAATGTAGAAAAGATGGTCATCATTTGCATCTTGTTTTGATGTCATGTTCATAATTAGAAGAGAATCATCTTGCTCTTCTGTATAGTTTTTGTAATCCTTTCTGGTTTTGAATCCTCCTTGGTAGTTTTCATTGTTGTTGTAGTTGTTATTGTAGTTGTTGTTGTATCCTTGATGATAGTTGAATCTACCTCTTGAATGTGAGTATCCACCTCTTTGATATCCTCTTCCTCTTTGATTCTTGTACTTCTTGAAACACTCATCTGTAGTATGATTTGATAAACCACAAATGTTGCATGGTGAGGAGTTATAGGATCTCCCCCTACCTTGCTTACCTCCTTTGCCCCTTCCTCTTGATGATCTACCTCTCCCTGCATAGTTGGCTTGGGAGGTAGTATCTTCATCCTCTATCTTCTTGTTCTTGCCTTTATCTTTAGACTTACTTTTATTAGTGTATAGGGCAGACGAGCTATTAGCTTTGGATGAGTCTCCATTCTTGTTGAGCTTGGCTTCATGAGTGAACAATTGCCCCATGAGAGTGGTAAGGTCTTGAATTTGCATGTCCATGTATAGGTCCATGGCAGTGGTGAAGCTTTCCATTTGTCATCAGCTTTAATCCCATTGATCACTTGCCTTACTATCTGCTCTTCTTCAATATCTTCTCCTATGCTTGCTAACTGATCTGCTACATCTTTAATCTTAGTCACATACTCTGAAATAGCGTGCTTAGTTGCTTCCTTAGTGTGGTGAATTCAATCCAATTGGTTTTCTCTGGCCCTTGTGTTGGAAGAGAAATAAGATGACAACGTTTCCCAAGTCTCTTGGGATGTCTTATAGTTTCTAATATGTGGCAAAAGAAAATCAAAGATGGAGTTGAGTAAGTAAGACCTTGCTAATGCATCCTGGGAACACCATGTGTTGAGCTTTTCATGTTCTTCCTTTGTTTGTAGTCCTCTGGTTTTGAATGAGGGCATTTCCTCATCTCCTGAGATGTACCCATAAAGACTCCTCCCTTGTAGATATGTCTTCATCCTTAGAGACCATGCATGATAGTTGTTCCTGTCCAATTTATCAATAAATGAAGGAAAACCATCTCCCATTTTACCTTAACTTTGCGCTGATACCACTATTGGGAATGATGGATAGACACTTCAAGATAATGAGTAGGTACTGCCAAATCTTGCTTTGTACCATCCCTTTGATGCTTCAGAGTTGATAAGTGGACCTCCTTAGCTTTTGAATGACACCATAAAATGGCTTATGTACTTTGGAAATGTTGTATGAAAAAGTTGAATCAAAACAGACAACTTTGAACGTCAAGTCTTCAAGAAAACCTTCTATTTTTTACTAGACACCTACTGTATCTTTTGCTCAGTATGACCAGCACAGTAGGACTTGGAAAACTTCCTTTTAGGGGTATCTAATTAGCTTAGAAAGCAAACTATTCCAAGTGGAGTGACTTAAAAAAGATTAACTATGCTCACAGAAATGAATTTAGCAAGTAAACCTTTACCCTGATAT
>MU260997.1:65000-67500 GCA_020310875.1 Ceratopteris richardii
GTTTGGAGTTTAACACACTCCATCAGTGGTATTAGAGCAGGAAGCATCAGAATTGAAGGTATGAGGACCTCGACTGCTGCAGGAGTAAAGAATTCAACATCTAAAGGTTCAAAAGGTGAAAGCTTGAGGAGAAAGCTTGAGAAGAAGGTCATACGACATCAAGGAACACAAAAGAAGTATTATTCAAAGTAAAGGTATATTTTTTACTCATAAAGTTTGAAGAATTCAATACATAGGTGAAGAAAGGATGGGAGATTCTCTTCAGATAAAGAAATTGGATAGAGAAAACTATCCACCATGGTCAATGAGGATGGAAGCTCATCTTATGAGCAAAGACTTGATAGCTTACATTATAGGTGAAGAAGAAAAGCCTCAATTAAAATATCCTAGTGTTCCAACTAGGGAAGAATTATCGGATTTGAAGAATTGGATGAAGAGAGATGCTCAAGCCAGGAGCATTATCTATATGGCAGTCAATGACTACTTGCTACCTCACATTAGAGGTCTTGAAAGTGCAAGTGATATATGGAATGCTTTGGAAGAGCATTTCCAAAATACCACAAAGTCTAGAAGGCATCTTTGTGGGTAGAATTCACCACTTTCAAGAAAAAAGCCTCTCAATCCATTTGAGATTATGTAACAAGGATGAAAGACATTGCAGATGCATTAGGAGCTATTGATGAAGACATTGAGGAGGATAAATTGGTAAGGCAAATCCTCACAGGTTTGAGAGGTGATGACAAATGGAAGCCATTCATTTTGTCTACTGAATTATCACTTGATCATTTTACTCCTGACTTAAATCAGTTGCTAGGACATATGTTAACCTTTGAGCAAGATGTCAAAGGTGAAGGTGACAAGAGTATAGGTCATGCAATGTACTCAAAGGATAAAAAGAAAAACAGCAAAGGGAAACAACAAGCAAATGAAGATGAAGGCACAACTAGCCAAGCTAGCTTCCTAAGAGGAAGAGGAGGTGGCAAAGGTAGAGGAAGGGGCAGGAATAATAAAGATGGAGTCAAAGCTTGCTGGATTTGTGGTAAGACAAATCACTTAGCTAATGATTGTTGGCATAATACTCAGAGTAATGGTGGCTATAATCAGAATTTTAATTGAAGAGGAAGAGGTGGCAGAAACCAAAGAGGTAGTTTTAGAGGTAGAGGTAGTAGGGGTTACTTTGGAAGAAATGTAGGTAGAGGATTCCAAAGTCAACAATACAATAATACCTACTACAATTATGCTTCAGATCACAAGGAAGATTCAACATTGATAATGAATGCAACTTGTGAAAGGCAAAGTGAAGATCAAAGAGTCTTCTACATTGACTCAGGGTGTAGCAGTCATCTGAGTGGTAACATAGCATTGATGACTGATTTGGAGAATAAGGTATCTAATCATGTTGTTCAAACAGGTGTTTATACAAAGCACAATGTGAAGTCAATTGGATTAGTGAAGGCCAAGGATGGTAGAACCTTATTGAGTAAGGTCTTGTATGTTCCTACACTTCCTAAGAATTTGATAAGTGTAGGACAAATTGTTGAAAAGGGTTATGAAGTTAGGTTCACTAATGAAGGAGTGTTTGTGGAAGACCCTAGCAATGGGTATAAATACATTGTTTTAGGAAAGAAAGAAGGAAGATTGTTCACATTGAAGATTCAAGGTAATGTTGGTCATGCCTTGTTCACTTATGGAGGACATAAGATCTTTGAGTTAGATCTTTGGCACAAGAGGCTTGGACATTTCAATCAAAGAGGTATCAAAGATATGGTTAATAATTGTTGAGTGCTTGGATTGCCTAATGTTGCAGGTCAACATATGACATACAGATGTGAGGCATGTCAACTAGGTAAGGCTCATAAACAATCTTACTCCAAACATGGTTTTATGTATTCAGAGAAGCTTGAGTTGGTACACACAGATTTGTGGGGACCATCAAAGGATTTCAATATCAATGGTTCAAGGTATTATGTGATTTATGTTGATGATGCTACGAGATGGATCACTATCTATGGGATCAAAGATAAGTCAGAGGTGTTCAATACATTCAAACATTATCATGTGTATGCAGAAAGAATTACAGGTCATAAGTTGAAGAGACTAAGGTCAGATGGAGGGGGAGAGTATTTCTCTAATGAGTTCAGTAATTATTTGTGGAATGCAGGTATAAAAAGAGAAATTACTTGCAGGTACTCTCCTCAACAAAATGGTGTAGCAGAAAGGAGGAATAGAACTCTTGTTGAGTTTGCAAGATCCATGATGAAGGAGAAAAATTGTCCTAATTATTTGTGGGTTGAGGCTGTAAATACAGCTACTTATTTGGTGAATAGGTTACCATGTACAGCTTTGCAAGGTATGACACCATATGAGGCATGGTGGGGTAAGAGACCTACATTAGACCATTGCAAAGTATTTGGGTGTTTGGCATATGCATATGTGCCATCACAACTAAGGCACAAATTGGAACCTAAAGCTGAAAAATATATATTCATTGGTTATGATG
>MU260997.1:77500-87500 GCA_020310875.1 Ceratopteris richardii
TTACCACTTTCAAGAAAAAAGCCTCTCAATCCATCTCAAATTATGTAACAAGGATGAAAGACATTGCAGATGCATTAGGAGCTGTTGATGAAGACATTGAGGAGGATAAATTGGTAAGGCAAATCCTCACAGGTTTGAGAGGTGATGACAAATGGAAGCCACTCATTTTGTCTACTGAATTATCACTTGATCATTTTACTCCTGACTTAAATCAGTTGCTAGGACATATGGTAACCTTTGAGCAGGATGTCAAAGGTGAAGGTGCCAAGAGTATAGGTCGTGCAATGTACTCAAAGGATAAAAAGAAATACAGCAAAGGGAAACAACAAGCAAATGAAGATGAAGGCACTACTAGCCAAGCTAACTTCCTAAGAGGAAGAGGAGGTGGCAAAGGTAGAGGGAGAGGCAGGAATAATAAAGATGGAGTCAAAGCTTGCTGGATTTGTGGTAAGACAAGTCACTTACCTAATGATTGTTGGCATAATACTCAGAGCAATGGTGGATATAATCAGAATTTTAATTCAAGAGGAAGAGGTGGCAGAAACCAAAGAGGTAATTTCAGAGGTAGAGGTAGTAGGGGTTACTTTGGAAGAAATGCAGGTAGAGGATTCCAAAGTCAACAATACAATAATACCTACTACAATTATGCTTCAGATCAGAAGGAAGATGCAACATTGATAATGAATGCAACTTGTGAAAGGCAAAGTGAAGATCAAAGAGTCTTCTACATTGACTCAGGGTGTAGCAATCATCTGAGTGGTAACATAGCATTGATGACTGATTTGGAGAATAAGGTATCTAATCATGTTGTTCAAACAGGTGACAATACAAAGCACAATGTGAAGTCAATTGGATCAGTGAAGGCCAAGGATGGTAGCACCTTATTGAGTAAGGTCTTGTATGTTCCTAGAATTCCTAAGAATCTGATAAGTGTAGGACAAATTGTTGAAAAGGGTTATGAAGTTAGGTTCACTAATGAAGGAGTGTTTGTAGAAGACCCTAGCAATGGGTATAAATAGATTGTTTCAGGGAGGAAAGAAGGAAGATTGTTCACATTGAAGATTCAAGGTAATGTTGGTCATGCCTAGTTCACTTATGGAGGACCTAAGATCTCTGAGTTAGATCTTTGGCACAAGAGGCTTGGACATTTCAATGAAAGAGGTATCAAAGATATGGTTAATTATGGTTCAGTGCTTGGATTGCCTAATGTTGCAGGTCCACATATGACATACAGATGTGAGGCATGTCAACTAGGTAAGGCTCATAAACAATCTTACTCCAAACATGGTTTTATGTATTCAGAGAAGCTTGAGTTGGTACACACAGATGTGTGGGGACCATCAAAGGATTTCAATATCAATGGTTCAAGGTATTATGTGATTTATGTTGATGATGCTACCAGATGGATCACTATCTATGTGATCAAAGATAAGTCAGAGGTATTCAATACATTCAAACATTATCATGTGTATGCAGAAAGAATTACAGGTCATAAGTTGAAGAGACTAAGGTCAGATGGAGGGGGAGAGTATATCTCTAATGAGTTCAGTGATTATTTGTGGAATGCAGGTATAAAAAGAGAAATTACTTGCAAGTATTCTCCTCAACAAAATGGTGTAGCAGAAAGGAGGAATAGAACTCTTATTGAGTTTGCAAGATCCATGATGAAGGAGAAAAATTTTCCTAATTATTTGTGGGTTGAGGCTGTAAATACACCTACTTATTTGGTCAATAGGTTTCCATGTAAAGCTTTGCAAGGTATGACACCATATGAGGCATGGTGGGGTAAGAGACCTACATTAGACCATTGCAAAGTATTTGGGTGTTTGGCATATGCATATGTGCCATCACAACTAAGGCACAAATTTGAACCTAAAGCTGAAAAATATGTATTCATTGGTTATGATGATAAGCAGATGGGATATAGGTTGTGGAGTCCATCCGCAAAAAAATTCCTTGTGTCAAAGGATGTTACATTTGATGAGCAAGGTACTTGGTATGCAGGTACAATTAATATTAATGCAGGTAATGAAGAAGATGTAAACCAAAAGAAAGGTAAATCAAAGGTTCAGATAATTGATGAAGAGGAGAACAATGAAGTGCAGCTTGAAGTTAAAGAAATGCCAAGATTTGATCCTGAGTGTGATGAACCAGAAACTTCAAGGAGTGGAGAACTCAGAAGGTCATCAAGACACAAGTGGCAACATACAAGGTATAGTTATGACACTTCTTTTTTGGCTACAAAAGATTATGCCTATATGATTAAAGCAGATGAAGACCCTTCTACATATGAAGAGGCAAAAGGTAAAGAAAATTTGGAGAAAGCTATGCAGGAAGAATATGATGCATTGATGGAGAATTAGACTTGGGAATTGGTTCCTAAACCAAATAGCCAGCAGATCATTGGATGCAAGTGGGTCTACAAGACAAAGAGATTTGCAGATGGAAGTGTGTCTAGGTACAAAGCTAGACTTGTTGTTAAGGGTTTTGCTCAGACATATGGTATTGATTATGATGAGAGCTATAGTCTTGTGGCAAAGATGACAACCATCAAGACACTCATAGCAATTCCTGCATGTAAGGGTTGGAAATTATGTCAATTAGATGTGAAGAATGCTTTTTTAAATGGTTACATTTCAGATGATGTTTTCATGGAGCAACCTCAAGGATTTAGAGATGGAAGGTATCTAGATCATGTGTGTATGCTCAAGAGAGCTTTGTATGGCTTGAAGCAAGCCGCAAGGGCATGTAACTATAGACTTGTAAAGTTCTTGAAAGAACTTGGGTTTCAAGTATCTAAAGCAGATAGTAGCTTGCTTGTCAAAGCAAGTGATGGTGGGTTTATATACATGTGCATATATGTTGATGATATAATTCTTACAGGAACAGATGAGAAAGGTATTCAAAGCCTAAAGAAGAAAATGGAGAAAGAATTCGAGATCAGTGATTTGGGAGACTTGTCATACTTCTTGTTGGTGCATATCAATCACCAATTGAAGATTTGGAGTGAAGAAAATGGATACATTCATAAGAGTGAAGGACATGTACACATATGTACATTAGTTATAACATAGGTTACACATACTTATGTTTTGATGAGAGTTTGTACATAGATGTCTATAAATACTTTTGAAAAATGTCGGGCAAAAAGAGAGAGCAGAAGAGAGAAGACAAAGAGAGACCTTGTATGAGCATAGGAATAGAGAAATTAGTGATTGTAAATGTCAATAGACAGTTGAGAAAGAAGTTGAAGTCTCTCTCATTTTTCAGTTGTAGTCTTCTCCTGAAATGAAGGAAATGTTGCGCCCGATGTTTCTGCGTCTACTCCGTCTGTGGTAGATCATTTGTGAAATCCTTTTGAGGATATCTAAGTTGTTAGTTAATGAGTCTGTGGTTTGAATTTTAGAGTCTAATTGTAAACAGGTGAAGAGAATTGCTGATAGGAACATTCACATGTATTGAGTGTTCACAGCTCTATGAAACAGGCGCACATTTCGAGTCCAAAGAAATGAGTAGTGCTCAGTGCACAGTGTAAAGTTTTACACATATGATAGCTTAAAATCTAAGTTGAGAGATAAGCTATCTTCAGTCAAAAGGATTTGACAAAACGGGTTCGACATTGTGAGAACCAAAGTTAAGAAGTTAGGGGTGTAGAATCGACTGTTCTGAGTAACAGTTTCTGATATAGGTAACTTGTGAAATTGATTTCTCAAGTTATACTAGAGCTTTTGAAGTAATTTAACTTGGAGGTGATGCGCAATCCCTAGGAGATGATTCGTACAAAGTTTCATAAAAAACTTTACATGTTTGATAAGTCAATGTAAAGAAATTCTGCAGCAGACTTTTCTGTGTTTCACTTTCTTCACAGATTTTCTTAATTTTGAGAATTTGGAGATTGGACCTATAATTTAGTGAAGGTTTTGACTTACTCTTGATATAGAGGTGTTCTAAACTCAAGAGTAGGTTGTTCTTTTGGAGATTAACACTCTCCATCAGTGGTATCAGAGCAGGAGACATCAAATCAAGGAAAGGAAGGTCCCGACTGCTGCAGATTCAAGAAGTTCAACATTTGAAGAGCTAAGAAGTGAAAGCTTGGAGTCAAAAGACTGAGGAGAAGACTACTCGACATCAAGAAAGGCAAAAGGAGCCTAATTCGAAGTAAAGGTACATACATTGCTTGTAAAGCTTGAAGTTTTCAATACACAGGTGGAAACAAGATGGGAGATGCTCTACAGATAGAGAAATTGGATAGGGAAAACTATCTTGCATGGTCAATGAGAATGGAAGCTCATCTTATGAGCAAAGATTTAATTGGTTACATCACAGGAGAAGAAGAGAAGCCAGAGTTCAGAGATCCTAGTGTTCCAACTAGGGAAGAGTTAGCAGATCTGAAAAATTGGATGAAGAAAGATGCTCAAGCTAGGAGCATTATCTATATGGGAGTCAATGATTACTTGTTACCTCACATTAGAGGTCTTGAAAGTGCAACTGACATATGGAATGCTTTGGAGGAGCATTTTCAGAACACTACAAAGTCAAGGAAGGCATCCTTATGGGCAGAGTTTACTACCTTCAAGAAGAAGGCCTCTCAGTCCATCTCAGATTATGTGACAAGGATGAAAGATATTGCAGATGCTTTAGGAGCTGTTGATGAAGACATTGAGGAAGATAAATTGGTAAGGCAAATCCTTACAGGGTTGAGAGGTGATGACAAATGGAAGCCATTTATTTTGTCTACAGAACTATCACTTGACCATTTCACTCCTGATTTAAATCAATTGTTAGGTCATATGCTAACATTTGAGCAGGATGTTAAAGGAGATGGTGACAAGAGTACAGGTCATGCAATGTACTCAAAGGATAAGAAGAAGAATAGCAAAGGAAAACAACAAGCAGGTGAAGATGAAGGAACAACTACTCAAGCCAACTTCCTAAGAGGAAGAGGAGGTGGCAAAGGTAGAGGAAGAGGCAGGAATAACAAAGATGGAGGCAAAGCTTGCTGGATTTGTGGTAAGACAAATCATTTAGCTAATGATTGTTGGCATAATAATCAGAATAATGGTGGATATAATCAAAATTATAATGCAAGAGGAAGAGGTGGCAGAAATCAAAGAGGTAATTACAGAGGTAGAGGTGGAAGGAATTACTTTGGAAGAAATACAGGTAGAGGATTCCAAAGTCAACAATACAACAACACCTACTACAATTATGCTTCAGATCAAAAGGAAGATTCAACACTGATAATGAATGCAACTTGTGAAAGGCAGAGTGAAGATCAAAGAGTCTTCTACATTGACTCAGGATGTAGCAATCACCTGAGTGGTAACATATCTTTGATGACTGATTTGGAAAGTAAAGTTTTTAATCATGTTGTTCAAACAGGTGACAACACAAAGCACAATGTGAAGTCAATAGGATCAGTGAAGGCCAAGGATGGAAGCACCTTATTGAGTAAGGTCTTGTATGTTCCTACAATCCCTAAGAATTTGATAAGTGTAGGTCAAATTGTTGAAAAGGGATATGAAGTAAGGTTCACTAATGATGGAGTATATGTGGAAGACCCTAGCCAAGGGTATAAACAGATTGTTTCAGGAAAAAAAGAAGGAAGATTATTTACATTGAAGATTCAAGGCAATATTGGTCATGCTATGTTCACATATGGAGGACATAAGATCTCTGAGTTAGATCTTTGGCACAAGAGGCTTGGACATTTCAATGAAAGAGGTATTAAAGATATGGTTAACAATGGTTCAGTGCTTGGATTGCCTAATGTTGCAGGTCAACATATGACATACAAATGTGAGGCATGTCAATTGGGTAAGGCTCATAAACATTCTTATTCCAAGCATGGTTTTATGCACTTAGAGAAGCTTGAGTTGGTACACACAGATGTGTGGGGACCATCAAAAGATTTCAGTATAAATGGATCAAGGTATTATGTGATTTATGTTGATGATGCTACTAGGTGGATCACTATCTATGTGATCAAAGATAAGTCAGAAGTGTTTAATACATTTAAACACTATCATGCATATGCAGAAAGAATTACAGGATATAAGTTGAAGAGACTAAGGTCAGATGGAGGGGGAGAGTATTTCTCAAATGAGTTCAGTGATTACTTATGGAATGCAGGTATAAAAAGGGAAATTACTTGCAGGTACTCTCCTCAACAAAATGGTGTTGCAGAAAGGAGAAATAGAACTCTTGTTGAGTTTGCAAGATCCATGATGAAGGAGAAAAATTGCCCTAATTATTTGTGGGCTGAAGCTGTAAATACAGCCACTTATTTGGTCAATAGGTTACCATGTAAAGCCTTGCAGGGTATGACACCATATGAGGCTTGGTGGGGTAAAAGACCTACCTTGGATCATTGCAGAGTATTTGGGTGTGTGGCATATGCATATGTGCCATCACAATTAAGACACAAATTGGAACCCAAAGCTGAAAAGTATGTTTTCATTGGCTATGATGACAAGCAGATGGGCTATAGGTTGTGGAGTCCATCAACAAAACAATTTATGGTTTCTAAAGATGTTACATTTGATGAACAAAACACTTGGTATGCAGGTACAATCAATATCAATACAGATGATGAAGAAGAGGTGAGTCAAAGAAAAGGTAAATCAAAAGTTCAAATATTTGATGAGCAAGGGAATAATGAAGTGCAGGTTGAAGTGGAAGAGACACCAAGATTTGATCCTGAATGTGAAGAGCCAGAAACCTCAAGGAGTGGAGAACTCAGAAGGTCTACAAGAAATAGGTGGCAACCTACAAGGTATAGTTATGATACTTCATTTCTAGCCACAAAAGATTATGCTTATATGGTGAATACAGATGAAGACCCTTCTACATATGAAGAGGCAAAAGGTAAGGAAAAATGGGAGAATGCTATGCAGGAAGAATATGATGCACTATTGGAGAATCAAACTTGGGATTTGGTTCCTAAACCAAATAGTCAGAAGATTATTGGATGCAAGTGGGTCTACAAGACAAAAAGGTTTGCAGATGGAAGTGTGTCTAGATACAAGGCTAGACTTGTTGTCAAAGGCTTTGCTCAGACATATGGTATTGATTATGATGAGACATATAGTCCTGTGGCAAAAATGACAACCATAAGGACACTTATTGCTATTGCTGCATGTAAAGGTTGGAAGCTATGTCAACTTGATGTGAAGAATGCTTTTTTGAATGGTTACATTTCAGATGATGTATTTATGGAGCAACCTCAAGGGTTCAAAGATAAAAGGTATCCAGATCATGTGTGCAAGCTCAAGAGAGCTTTGTATGGCTTGAAGCAGGCCCCAAGGGCATGGAACTATAGACTTGTGAAGTTCCTAAAAGAACTTGGTTTTCAGGTGTCTAAAGCAGATAGTAGCTTGCTTGTTAAGGCAAGTGAAAATGGTTTCATATACATGTGCATATATGTTGATGATATAATTCTTACAGGTACAGATGAAGAAGGAATACAAAAGCTCAAGAGGCAAATGGAAAAGGAGTTCAAGATAAGTGACTTGGGAGACTTGTCATACTTCTTGGGCATGGAGATTACATATACTCAACATGGAGTATTTGTGACCCAAGAAAGGTATTTGAAGAACTTGTTAATCAAGTTTAAAATGGATGATTGCAGGGTAGCACCTACACCAATGGAGGTGAATCACAAATTGAGTAAGTATGGAGGTGAAGAATTCAAGGACATGAGACAATATCAGAGTTTGGTTGGTAGCCTTATCTATGCTACTCTAACTAGACCTGATTTATCATATGCAGTAGGAGTTTTGTCTCAATTTATGCATTGCCCAAGGAAAGAACATTGGATTGCAGGACAAAGGGTGTTGAGGTACATTAAGGGTACACTCAATGAAGGTTTGTATTATGGGTTTACCTCAGATACAAATATCAAAATTTATAGTGATGCAGATTGGGCAGGTAATCCAGATGATAGAAGATCTACATTTGGGTACATGTGTTATGTGGGAGATAAACTTATCTCATGGTGTTCCAAGAAGCAACATACAGTTGCTTTATCTTCTACAGAAGCAGAGTATAAAGGCATGGTTGAAGCTGCAAAAGAAGTAATTTGGGTCAAGACATTGATGAAGAGTCTTGATATTATGCATGGGGTACCAATCATATATGGAGATAACATGAGTTCATTGTATTTAGCTGCTAATCCTGTTTTTCATGCCAGGACCAAACACATTGAGATTCAGTATCACTTTCTAAGAGAGAAAGTGATGGATAAGGAGATTGAAGTCATACATACTTCAACAAAGGATCAGATAGCTGATATGCTTACAAAGAGCTTGGATGGACCAAAGCTACAGAAGTTTAAGGACATGGCAGGTATAAAGAAGAAAGGAGAAATCTCAATTGATGATTGAGGGGGAGCTGTTGGTGCATATCAATCACCAATTGAAGATTTGGAGTGAAGAAAATGGATACATTCATAAGAGTGAAGGACATGTACACATATGTACATTAGTTATAACATAGGTTACACATACTTATGTTTTGATGAGAGTTTGTACATAGATGTCTATAAATACTTTTGAAAAATGTCGGGCAAAAAGAGAGAGCAGAAGAGAGAAGACAAAGAGAGACCTTGTATGAGCATAGGAATAGAGAAATTAGTGATTGTAAATGTCAATAGACAGTTGAGAAAGAAGTTGAAGTCTCTCTCATTTTTCAGTTGTAGTCTTCTCCTGAAATGAAGGAAATGTTGCGCCCGATGTTTCTGCGTCTACTCCGTCTGTGGTAGATCATTTGTGAAATCCTTTTGAGGATATCTAAGTTGTTAGTTAATGAGTCTGTGGTTTGAATTTTAGAGTCTAATTGTAAACAGGTGAAGAGAATTGCTGATAGGAACATTCACATGTATTGAGTGTTCACAGCTCTATGAAACAGGCGCACATTTCGAGTCCAAAGAAATGAGTAGTGCTCAGTGCACAGTGTAAAGTTTTACACATATGATAGCTTAAAATCTAAGTTGAGAGATAAGCTATCTTCAGTCAAAAGGATTTGAGAAAACGGGTTCGACATTGTGAGAACCAAAGTTAAGAAGTTAGGGGTGTAGAATCGACTGTTCTGAGTAACAGTTTCTGATATAGGTAACTTGTGAAATTGATTTCTCAAGTTATACTAGAGCTTTTGAAGTAATTTAACTTGGAGGTGATGCGCAATCCCTAGGAGATGATTCGTACAAAGTTTCATCAAAAACTTTACATGTTTGATAAGTCAATGTAAAGAAATTCTGCAGCAGACTTTTCTGTGTTTCACTTTCTTCACAGATTTTCTTAATTTTGAGAATTTGGAGATTGGACCTATAATTTAGTGAAGGTTTTGACTTACTCTTGATATAGAGGTGTTCTAAACTCAAGAGTAGGTTGTTCTTTTGGAGATTAACACTCTCCATCACTTCTTAGGCATGGAGATCTCATACACTCAACACGAAGTGTATGTAACTCAAGAAAGGTATTTGAAAAACTTGTTAATCAAGTTTAAGATGAATGATTGCAGGATAGCACCTACTCCAATGGAAGTGAATCACAAATTGAGCAGATATGGTGGAGAAGAGTTCAAGGATATGAAGCTATATCAGAGTTTGGTTGGTAGTCTTATCTATGCTACATTAACTAGACCTGACTTGTCATATGCAGTTGGAGTATTGTCTCAATTTATGCATTGTCCTAGGAAAGAACATTGGATTGCAGGACAAAGAGCGTTGAGGTACATTAAGGGTACACTCAAAGAAGGTTTGTATTATGGTTTTACATCAAATACAAACATCAAAATATATAGTGATGCAGATTGGGCAGGTAATCCTGATGATAGAAGGTCAACTTATGGATACATGTGTTATGTGGGAGATAAGTTAATCTCTTGGTGTTCAAAGAAGCAACACACACTTGTTTTGTCATCTACAGAAGCTGAGTACAAAGGCATGGTTGAAGCTGAAAAGGAAGTGATATGGCTTAAGACTCTAATGAAGAGTTTTGAT
>MU260997.1:95000-125000 GCA_020310875.1 Ceratopteris richardii
TCTGAAGATATATGGAATGCATTGGAATATCATTTCCAAAGCACTACTAAAGCACAGAAAGCAAGTCTATGGTCAGAGTTTACAACATTCAAGAAGAAGCCAAGTCAAAGTATTAGTGATTATGTCACTAAGATGAAGGATCTAGCAGATAGTCTTGGATCCATAGATGAAGATATTGAGGATCACAAGTTGATTTCTCAATTACTTACAGGTTTGAGAGGAGATGAAAGGTGGAAACCTTTTGTCTTATCAATAGATCTTTCATTAAATCATTATGTTCTAGAATTGAACCAGTTGCTTGGTTTGATGCTCACATTTGAGCAAGACTTGAAGGGAGATGGAGATAAAGGACAAAGTTTTGCAATGTACATGAAGAACAAGAAGAAAGGAGATAAAGGTAAAGCAAAGGATGAAGAAGAGTCAACTTCTCAAGTTTATTATGCAAGAGGTAAAGGCACTGGCAGAGGAAGACCAAGAGGTTTTGGAAGAGGAAGAGGTAATCAAAATAACAACATGAAGGCTTGCTGGATCTGTGGATGTAGTAATCATTTGGCTCATGATTGTTGGCACAATCAACAAGGATCAAATGAGAATCAAAACAACAATAACAAAGGCCGACGTGGAAGATATCAAAGTTATTTTCAAAGAGGTAGACAAAGTCAAAGAGGAGGCTATGGTAGAGGTGGAGGAAGAAGTTGGGGACAGAATCAATCCTACAATACCACCTACTACAATTATGCAAGTGACACACAAAATGAAAGTCATACATCATTGATGATGAATTCAATCAGCACATCAGATAAAGAAGATCTAAAGGTATTTTACATTGACTCTGGATGTTCTAATCATCTGTCAGGAAACATAGAATTGATGTCAGAATTGAAAAAAGGAATTTCTAGTCATTGTGTTCAAACAGGTGATAATACAAGACATGGGACAGATAGTTGAAAAAGGTTTTCAAGTCAAGTTTACAAATGAAGGAGTATTTGTTGAAGATCTAGAGAATGGATATAATCAGATTGTCTCTGGTAAGAAAGAAGGTATCCTCTTTACTTTAAGAATGCAAGGGAACATTGGTCAAGCTTTGCTCACACATGGTGAAGGAGTGATTACAGAACTTGATCTCTGGCATAAGAGATTAGGTCATTTCAATGAAAGAGGAATTAAAGCTATGGTTGGTAATCAATCTGTACTAGGATTACCAAATGTGCAGAATCAACATATGGTTTCTAAATGTGAAGCATGTCAAATGGGAAAAGCACACAGGTTACCATTTCAAAAGAAATGATTCAAACATGATGGATTACTAGAGCTCATTCATATAGATGTATGGGGACCAACAAAAGAAGGATGTATCAGTGGCTCAAGGTATTATGTTCTTTTTATTCATGATGCTACAAGATGGATAACTCTATATGTTTTAAAGGAAAGATCAAAAGTGTTTGGAGCTTTCAAGCATTTTCATGCATATGCACAGAGAGTCACAGGTCAAAAGCTTAAGATACTGAGGTCTGATGGAGGGGGAGAATACTTCTCCCAAGAGTTCAATGATTATCTTTGGAATGCAAGTATTAAGAGAGAAATAACTTGCAAGTATACACCACAACAAAATGGTATAGCAGAACAAAGGAACAGGACTTTGGTTGAGTTTGCTAGAGCTATGCTAAAGGAGAAGAATTGTCCAAATTATCTTTGGGCTGAGGTTGTAAATATAGCTACATATCTTGTGAATAGATTGCCATGTGCAGCTCTAAATGGAATGACTCCATATGAAGCTTGGTGGGGTAAGAAACCAACACTAGATCATTGTAAAGTGTTTGGATCAATTGCATATGCTTATGTGCCATCATAGCTTAGGCATAAACTTGAACCAAAGGTAGAAAAATATGTGTTCATTGGTTATGATGAAAAGCAGATGGGTTACAGGTTGTGGAATCCTCTAACAAAACAATTTCTTGTTTCTAGAGATGTTACATTTGATGAACAGAAAAGTTGGTATGCAGATCAAAGTCATACAGCTGAAGAATTTGAAGAAGAGGTAAGAAGATGTGAGAAAGGAAAATCAATTGTGCAGGTAAATAGAGATGAAGATTATATGCAAGCAAGTACATCCAAAAGTGGATTAACAAGAAGGAATGAAGAAGCTTCTATATTTGATGAAGAGGTGTATCCAGACACTTCTGAAGAATGGGAACCAAGAAGGTCAAGCATGACTAGAAGACAACCAGAAAGGTATTCTTATGATACTTCTTACATAACTCAGAAGAGCTATGCATATATGGTCAAAGATGATGAAGAACAAGCTAAAGGTAAGAAGCAATGAAGGAAGAGTTCAATGCACTGGAGGAGAACAAGACATGGGAACTTGTTCCTAAACCAAATGTTAAGAAAGTAATTGGAAATAAATGGGTTTATAAAGTGAAGAAGCTTGCAGATGGAAGTATAGCCAAATACAAAGCTAGACTAGTGGTGAAAAGCTATGCCCAAACCTATGGCATAGATTATGATGAGACATTTATTCCTATCGCTAAGATGTCCACTATAAGGAGAACCATTGCTATTGCAGCTTCAAAAGGATGGACTCTAAGTCAATTGGATATAAAGAATGCATTCTTGAATGGATACATATTAGATGAGGTATACATGGAACAACCTCAAGGGTTTATAGATTCTAGGTATCCAAATTTTGTTTGCAGGTTTAGAAGAGCACTCTATGGATTGAAGCAAGCTCCAAGAGCATGGAACTATAGACTAGTGAAGTATCTCAATGATCTTGGATATCAAAGTTCAATAGCAGATCCAAGTCTACTCATCAAAAGAACAGAGGAAGGTACAATCTACATTTGTATTTATGTAGATCACATTATAATCACAGGTACTTCAGATGAAGGAATCAAGAAGGTAAAGAGATTACTTGAGAAAGAGTTCAAGATCAGTGACCTAGGAAAGTTGTCATACTTTCTTGGAATGGAAGTCACTTATACAGATCATGGCATATATGTATCACAAGAAAGGTATCTTCTGAATCTATTGAAGAAGTTTGATATGGAAAATTGCAGAGAAGCTTCAACTCCACTTGAACTTAATCACAAGCTCAGTAAATATGATGGTGCAGAATACAAAGATATGAAGAAGTATCAATCTCTTGTGGGTAGTTTGATTTATGCTACACTAACAAGACCTGATCTTAGTTATGTAGTGGGAGTTTTGTCACAATTCATGCATTGTCCAAAGGACCCACATTGGATTGCAGGTCAAAGAGTTCTCAGATATATCAAAGGAGCTATAAAGGAAGGATTATATTATCCTTTTACATCAGATTTGAAGTTGAGAGCCCATAGTGACTCAGACTGGGCAGGTAACCAGGATGACAGAAGATCAACTCTTGGCATTGATCAAGTTACACCTACAATACATGGAGATAATATGAGTTCACTTTATCTTGCAGCAAATCCAGTATTTCATGCAAGAACAAAACATATAGAGATACATTATCATTTTCTCAAAGAAAAGGTAATGGAGAAGGAGATTGAAGTGGAGTACAATTCTACTAAAGATCAGTTAGTAGACATAATGACAAAGAGCTTGGATGGTGTGAAGACGAGCAGATTCAAAAGCATGGCAGGATTAAAAGAAAAGAAGATGATATGAAGAAACAGAGAATATCAATTAGTGATTGAGGGGGAGTTGTTGGAGAAATAATCACTAATTCGACCTATATTTGAAGGTCAAAGCTTTAGAATAAAACCACATGCCTATGTGAAGGGACAAATTCACAAGTGTATTATATTTGTAAAGTTATTTCACTTTAGTTCTAGAAGTTTTTTAAAAATCACGAGAATAAGAAAATCTATATAAGTTAGTTTGTATCAACTGACGCGAAGGGGGAAGACAATGAGCAAGTGAGTTAGAACTCATTTTGTATGACTAAGTATAGTCGGGCTTCTCTAAGTGAGAAAGCATCTGTAAAACTTCTGAGTTTTCATAGCTATGAGAAGAACTGAGTAAAGTTCTGTGTATGAGATTCTCTCCATCATCTCCATGTTTGTCTACTATGTAATGAGTTTAAAAGTTCAAGTTTTCTAAGCAATTGGATGCCTGGCATCGAATCTCTGTTGATAAGTCATATTTTCATTTATCTTTTTCATTCAGTGCTGAAGTGTTTGAAAATCATCATGTTGTTGGAGCAACTCAATGCCTGGCATCGAATTCCGGTTGATAAGTCATATTCTAAGTGTGCGTGAAGTCACCTATTGTTTTGGTATCTGAAAGCTTCAAGTTTTATGCGGGAAGTTGATGCCTGGCATCGAATCCCTGCTGAAAAGTGGCTAAAAACACCCCAAGTCGATGCCCGACATTGAATTCTCGTTACAAGTCAATGTTAGGCATCGAATTCCATTTTTACATAGGCGCCTTTACTAAAACACGAAGAATTTCCAATTTTGGCAGTTATACAGTCATCTTGTCAAGGCCATAACTTGAGTTCTAGAGATTTGTTTCATGCATATGATAGCTTGTTGGAAAGCTCTACTCTTCTAGTTTCAGCACTCTAGGTATCCAAATTCTGTTTATAGGTTGAGAAGAGCACTCTATTGATTGAAGCAAGCTCCAAGAGCATGGAACTATAGACTAGTGAAGTATCTCAATGATCTTGGATATCAAAGTTCAAAAGCAGATCCAAGTCTACTCATCAAAAGAACAGAGGAAGGTACAATCTACATTTGTATTTATGTAGATGACATTATAATCACAAGTACTTCAGATGAAGGAATCAAGAAGGTAAAGAGATTACTTGAGAAAGAGTTCAAGATCAGTGACCTAGGAAAGTTGTCATACTTTCTTGGAATGGAAGTCACTTATACAGATCATTGCATATATGTATCACAAGAAAGGTATCTTCTGAATCTATTGAAGAAGTTTGATATGGAAAATTGCAGAGAAGCTTCAACTCCACTTGAACTTAATCACAAGCTCAGTAAATATGATGGTGCAGAATACAAAGATATGAGGAAGTATCAATCTCTTGTGGGTAGTTTGATTTATGCTACACTAACAAGACCTGATCTTAGTTATGGAGTGGGAGTTTTGTCACAATTCATGCATCATCCAAAGAACCCACATTGGATTGCAGGTCAAAGAGTTCTCATATATATCAAAGGAGCTATAAAGGAAGGATTATATTATCCTTTTACATCAGATTTGAAGTTGAGAGCCTATAGTGACTCAGACTAGGCAGGTAACCAGGATGACAGAAGATCAACTCTTGGCATTGATCAAGGTACACCTACAATACATGGAGATGATATGAGTTCACTTTATCTTGCAGCACATCCAGTATTTCATGCAAGAACAAATAACATAGAGATACATTATCATTTTCTCAAAGAAAAGGTAATGGAGAAGGAGATTGAAGTGGAGTACAATTCTACTTGTTGATATATTTAGGTAGTGATGTGTGTGAACACTCTAGGACTGCCGGGGCACTTTTTTCCCTCTTTAGGAGGTTTTTTTCCCGCGGCTTGTATATACGCCTATTGCCCTAATGGGCTACTTATCTTTGTACATTTTCTAGTAATACATTCAGTATTGTGTGTTTGTGCTCCAAGCTTCTTCTTCTTCCTTGTGCTATTCGCGTGCTTCCGCAGACGTCTATCTCCAACAATTGGTATCAGAGCAGGTCGTTGCTTCTTCTAGGGCGCCGTCGAAACTCCTCCGTTTGCAGTCTCAGATTCGCACGAAATTTGGTGAGCATACTCAAGGTGTTTCCGAGATCAAAACGGCTTCGCTTTGTGGTGCCGAAATCGTGATTTGAGCTCGTTTTGGCCTCCGAACGCACTATCGTAGTGCTTGTGCAGGCTATTTCGTCCTTTTGTGCCAAAGGTATATACCAGTTTCTGTTCATGAGTTTAAGCGTCTCAAAGTCTGCTACAGGTCTAGCAGAACTCGTCTGGGCAGTTCCGTTCAACTTTTTGAGATACAGTCAATTTTCTGCATCAAGGTATTTTAGTCACCGGCCATGGCTGAAAGCAGTGATGTATTCCGTATGTTGGCTGTTGAGGATAAGTTGGATGGTACCAACTACCCATTATGGGCTTATATGATGCGACATGTACTGGTTGCAAAAGGATTGTGGAACATTGTGCAGGGTGTTGAAAGACGTCCTGTTACACCTGTAACGACAGGTACTACAAATATAGGTGTTCGAGCTGATGAAGATGGTGTCGAAGATGATATTCTGCAGATTCTTGTTCGTGTTGTTGTTTTTGTTGCACCTACTGCAGAGCAGATTCGTTGGGATGGCAGAGATGCCCAGGCACATGCATTGATAGCTTTGTCTATCAAAGTGCCATTATTCCTCACATTCGCTCTTGTAGAACAGAAAAGGATGCTTGGGATACACTTACCACTTTGTATGGACACTTTTCTTACAAAGATCAAAGACCTGAAGGAACAATTGATTTCTGCTGATGAGGTTATACCAGATAGCTCACTTGTGCAGACCGTTCTGAATGGTCTTCCTGATTCATATCAGAGTTTTGCCTCTACTCTTCGGTTGATGATGGAAGGCAATCCGAATCCCTTGTCATTTGAGGAATTAATCTCTCTTCTGTTGCAGGAAGATCAGTCCAGGCAGAACAGGTCCATTATGCGTTGTCGGAGAGATCTTCTCTCCTTACTTTGAAGACAAATCAAAAGGAAAAAAACCCGTACGCATGCAAAAGCTTATTTACTTCATACATGCAGATTCGCTCGAAAATTTAGATTTTGATGGAGAAGAGTTCAGAACTTCTGGCATTATTTATTTGCCTTCATATATACAAGTGAAATGTCGCATTATCTGTTGGGATCAAATTCCAACCCTTTTTTTTAACGAAATTTTCATGCTAACTGAACTGAGGGGAAAATTCAGATGCATGAGAGATGATCTGCAGGATTTTTGGTAGAATTTTTCATATGAGCAGGTGCTTCATTTCATGTCATTCTAACTTAAACGGATGTCGATTGGTGAATGATGCATGGCAAATGCGGCTCACACATGCATAGAGAGGAAAGGTGGCTGGAAGTGGTCCTTGAGTGTTTGATCACCTCAACTTTTAGATACACTACTAACAGATGATACACCGAAAGAAATGGAGGGGAAGAACAGACATGTTTTTTGCGGAGGCCATTGACATGTCTTAAGGGGAGATAATTGTGCATGAAAAGGGGAGTTCACAGGGGGACGGGGGGCAGGAGGTAGAGCTTCAGAGGACTCAAATGCTCCTCTGTCGGCAGATTGGCGTAGTAGTTTCTTTTTAGGGTGATTGTGGAAGAGAGAGGCTCCAGAGGTCTTCGTCAAGACCCTGAGAGGCAAGACTATAACGTTCGAGGTTGAGAGCTCCGACATGATTGATAATGTGAAGATGAAAATTCAAGACAAAGAGGGTATCCAGGTTGGAGAGTTTTCTGTTGACTGCGCTCATCATCTATGAGAAGACAGAACGTGTGTGATTTCTCAGTGAAGCATGAACGGCTGTACATCTTCAGATTTTTCCAAGCTCAGAGGATCTTAAATTCTCCAAGTGATGAATGAATTACCTAACACGAACATCATCGGAGGGAGAGGAAACCAAAGGCGACGTTGTGAACTGAAGAAGTTTGATCAAATTCTGGATTTCTCACGCGGTTGTGCATATGCTCATACCTGCAGCCAAAGGGAATACTGAAGATATGATTGATTATAATGGTATTTTGCTTAGAACTCATTGATTTCTGGCAAGTTGCACATCATTTCTATTTGTTGAGTTCATAATTCTGTTGAAATTTGTTGACAATTCTGACTTGGAAAGGAATATTAGCACTACTTCAAGGTAGCTACAAATCATTCTTCTCTTGCGCATCTGTTGTGCTCATAATATATGTCTTATCTGCAATTGAGCAATGTATTGTATACCTGTTAAGATTATATCCTCAGAATATCAGTATAATGATGAGTTTCAATTTTGCGATATCTGCTTCAATCTAATGAAGCGATTGTAATCTGATTTTTCTTGATGAAAATATGCTGCATAGGTTAATTCTAATAAGGTTGGATTTGTGCTCATGTGATGTTGCCATATTTTGAAGGAAGGACGTTACCAATTGATAAGGACATTATCAAGCATCAAAACTTTGCGGGAGACTCATTCAACAGTGAAGGTATTATGTTGTTGTTAATCCTATGTTTGCATAGATGAGATATTCAGTAGAACAGAGATTAGGAGAGGTTTTATTTAGAGATTAGAACAGACAAACGATTAGCTAGATCTAGTTTGATATAACTTTCGAGTGAAGGCAGATTTCATCTAGTTAACTTATGAGTTTGTAAGAAAATGGTTTCATCCTATTAATTTCTATGTTCAAGCTTACGGCTGACCAAATCCATTATGTAATGGTTGAATTGTTTTGTAAGCACGCAAGTTGATGTCCTTAGTTGTCTAAGTTGATATCGTTTGAATTTAATTAATCCTATGATGACATAATACCCATAATCTATTTCGTAATTCATTGTGCTTACCACTTCAGAGAAGAACTCATAGTTTACATTGTTGTGTAAATAGACGTAATCCACGTTATGTATTGGTGTTCTTACAATTGCATCAATATAGTAATGGTTTTGGAACAAATGTACTGAATATTGACTTGGAAGTGTTAAAATGGAATTTACACTTAGATGCTAATTTTGAAAGAAATTGTGCTCTTTCTCCATGAATATTTATGATTAATATGATTTAATATTTGAATTAAAGTATTAATAATTTCTTTGAGTTACCTGAGGTTGCTCCAAGCACCCGGCGTGCGCCGTATTTTCTGGCGGTCGCCCTGATCCACTGACCGTCATTTTCGCTCCGACACTTTGAACCCGATGTGAAAATCAAACGGCACGGCAATCTCAGGTGATGTATGTTAAAATTTCAGTTTAGAAGTAAGCATGTTCTTTCAGGTCAAAACCAAAAAACATAAAACAATATGAAATGACGGGAGTTTATTATCTTTCTCCCTTATCAAAAAAGATATGAAATGACGGGAGTTTATTATCTTTCTCCCTTCTCAAAAAAGATATGAAATGATGGGAGTTTATTATCTTTCTCCCTTATTAAAAAAGATATGAAATGACGGGAGTTTATTATCTTTCTCCCTTATCAAAAAAGATATGAAATGATTGGAGTTTATTATCTTTCTCCCTTATCAAAAAAGATATGATATGAACGGGAGTTACAACCTACTTCCTCATCAAAAAGGTCAAACAAGAAGAATGTTTCTCACCAATGTTTGAAGATGAATTATTTTTTAGGTTGAGGATGAAGAATGGGAATTTATTGTCAACCAAGTTTTCTTCAAGAATAGAATATGAATAACTTTTACTTCCATTTTTGCACCATTTTTGTTTAAGCTTGCATTAAAAGTATGCATCAAATTATGTACAAACACATGTTGATTTTTCCCTTAGATGCACGTCCATTTGCACCAATCTCCATTGTAACATGCATTATGAAATCTGCGAGTAAATTCTAAGTATAGGAGATAGAACCTCTTCATCAAAAGCTCTTATCCCTTATGCACCATAAATTTTTGAAAATGCTCATAAAGTATGCATGTGTTAGGGTCACACTACATGACCATGCATCTAGGCACGATCTGATCTATACCCATGCACATATGAGAGACTGTAAGGATGAATGTATAATCACATTGCTATGTATGTGAGTGAGTGCACAATCCTCACCATCCGAAGCCTTTTACCTTGCTTATTGAACCATATTTCTTCTCTATGCATTTTCAAAGTGTGCATATAAATAGGGCTAATTACGCAGCCGTGCATAAGGCACTTTGATTTTAAAACCCATGCACATATATTATGCTATGAAATTGACTTTTATCATTAAGCAAAAAACAGGTCTTCGTTTGGCGCATCCGGAGGAAGCACAGGTTTGGTGGGGGTTGATGTCGGAGATATCTTCTCTCCTTACTTTGAAGACAAATCAATAGAAAAAAAACCTGTACGCATGCAAAAGCTTATTTACTTCATACATGCAGATTTGCTCGAAAATTTAGATTTTGATGGAGAAGAGTTCAGAACTTTTGGCATTATTTATTTGCCTTCATATATACAAGTGAAATGTCGCATTATCTGTTGGGATCAAATTCCAATCCTTTTTTTTTACGAAATTTTCATGCTAACTAAACTAAGGGGAAAATTTAGATGCATGAGAGATGATCCGCAAGATTTTTGGTAGAATTTTTCATATGAGCAGGTGCTTCATTCCACGTCATTCTAGCTTAAACGGATGTCGATCGATGAATGATGCATTGCAAATGAAGCTCACACATGCATAGAGAGGAAAGGTGGCTGGAAGTGGTCCTTGAGTGTTTGATCACCTCAACTTTTAGATACGCTACTAACAGATGATACACCGAAAGAAATGGAGGGGAAGAACAGACATGTTTTTCGTGGAGGCCATTGACATGTCTTAAGGGGAGATAATTGTGCATGAAAAGGGGAGTTCATAGGGGGACGGGGGGCAGGAGGTAGAGCTTCAGAGGACTCGAATGCTCCTCTGTCGGCAGATTGGCGCGGCAATTTTTTTTGAGGGTGATTGTGGAAGAGAGAGGCTCCAGAGGTCTTCATCAAGACCCTGACAGGTAAGACTATAACGTTCGAGGTTGAGAGCTCCGACATGATTGATAATGTGAAGACAAAAATTCAAGACAAAGAGGGTATCAAGGTTGGAGAGTTTTCTGTTGACTACGCTCATCATCTATGAGAAGACAGAACGTGTGTGATTTCTCAGTGAAGCATGAAGGGCTGTACATCTTCAGATTTTTCCATGTTCAGAGGATCTTAAATTCTCCAAGTGATGAATGAATTACCTCACACGAACATCATCGGACGGAGAGGAAACCAAAGGCAACATTCTGAACTGAAGAAGTTTGATCAAATTCTGGATTTCTCACGTGGTTGTGCATATGCTCATACTTGCCACCAAAAGGAATACTGAACATATGATTGATTATAATGGTATTTTGCTTAGAACTCCTTGATTTTTGGCAAGTTGCACATCATTTTTATTTGTTGAGTTCCTAATTCTGTTGAAATTTGTTGACAATTCTGACTTGGAAAGGAATATTAGCACTACTTCAACGTAGCTACAAATCATTCTTCTCTTGCGCATCTGTTGTGCTCATAAAATATGTCTTATCTGCAATTGAGCAATGTATTGTATACCTGTTAAGATTATATCCTCAGAATATCAGTATAATGATGAGTTTCAATTTTGCGATATCTGCTTCAATCTAATGAAGCGACTGTAATTTGATTTTTCTTGATGAAAAACGAAGAACATCCGACAGACTTACAATATTCGACCACGGTGGCCCTTTTACTTCAACAGTCTCACAAAAGCAAGACCGCTTCTGTGTTATGTTCTGTTCAACGACTGCCACATGAAACTCCTCTTCCAACCAATTTTGTTCACCTACGGCTTATGTGCATGTGTTGGTGACAAGTACATTTATGTTCTGCAAGAAGTATTGTCAGGTTTTGATAGGTAAAGCTCTGTTAGCTTCTTCAACTCATCCAAGCAGCGGAGCTTGAAAAGAACATATGCACTAACAAATTTTGGCATTACTAGTTAAATTCTATCGTGCGAATTCACAATCTATGATCTTGAGTATTTATGCTCGCGTCCTATCTGCAAAATTCTCTAATCTCTGACAAATTCTACCATGTACGAGATATATGACAACAATTCTCTGACAGGCAAATGCATACGGTTGCGCTCTGTTCTGAAGAACAATATAGGACAACTATGCTGCATAGGTTAATTATAACAAAGTTGGATTTGTGCTCATGTGACGTTGCCATATTTTGAAGGAAGGACGTTACCAATTGATAAGGACATTATCAAGCATCAAAACTTTGCAGGAGACTCATTCAACAGTGAAGGTTTTATGTTGTTGTTAATCCTATGTTTGCATAGATGAGATATTCAGTAGAACAGAGATTAGGAGAGGTTTTATTTAGAGATTAGAACAGACAAACGATTAGCTAGATCTAATTTGATATAACTTTCGAGTGAAGGCAGATTTCGTCTAGTTAACTTCTGAGTTTGTAAGAAAATAGTTTCATCCTATTAATTTCTATGTTCAAGCTTACGGCTGACCAAACCCATTATGTAATGGTTGAATTGTTTTGTAAGCACGCAAGTTGATGTCCTCAGTTGTCTAAATTGATATCATTTGAATTTAATTAATCCTATGATGACATAATACCCATAATCTATTTCGTAATTCATTGTGCTTACCACTTCAGAGAAGAACTCATTGTTTACATTGTTGTGTAAACAGACGTAATCCACGTTATGTATTGGTGTTCTTACAATTGCATCAATATAGTAATGGTTTTGGAACAAATGTACTGAATATTGACTTGGAAGTGTTAAAATGGAATTTACACTTAGATGCTAATTTTGAAAGAAATTCTGCTCTTTCTCCATGAATATTTATGATTAATATGATTTAACATTTGAATTAAAGTATTAATAATTTCTTTGAGTTACCTATGGTTGCTCCAAGCACCCGGCATGTGCCGTATTTTTTGGCGGTCGCCCTGATCCACCGACCGTCGTTTTCGCTCCGACACTTTGAACCCGACGTGAAAATCAAACGGCACGGCAATCTCAGGTGATGTATGTTAAAATTTCTGTTTAGAAGTAAGCATGTTCTTTTAGGTCGAAACCAAAAAACTTAAAACAATATGAAATGACGGGAGTTTATTATCTTTCTCCCTTATCAAAAAAGATATGAAATGATGGGAGTTTATTATCTTTCTCCCTTATCAAAAAAGATATGAAATGACGGGAGTTTATTATCTTTCTCCCTTATCAAAAAAGATATGAAATGATGGGAGTTTATTATCTTTCTCCCTTATCAAAAAAGATATGATATGAACGGGAGTTACAACCTACTTCCTCATCAAAAAGGTCAAACAAGAACAATGTTTCTCACCAATGTTTGAAGATGAATCATTTTTTAGGTTCAGGATGAAGAATGGGAATTTATTGTCAACCAAGTTTTCTTCAAGAATAGAATATGAATAACTTTTACTTCCATTTTTGCACCATTTTTGTTTAAGCTTGCATTAAAAGTATGCATCAAATTATGTACAAACACATGTTGATTTTTCCCTTAGATGCACGTCCATTTGCACCAATCTCCATTGTAACATGCATTATGAAATCTGCGAGTAAATTCTAAGTATAGGAGATAGAACCTCTTCATCAAAAGCTCTTATCCCTTATGCACCATAAATTTTTGAAAATGCTCATAAAGTATGCATGTGTTAGGGTCACACTACATGACCATGCATCTAGGCACGATCTGATCTATACCCATGCACATATGAGAGACTGTAAGGATGAATGTATAATCACATTGCTATGTATGTGAGTGAGTGCACAATCCTCACCATCCGAAGCCTTTTACCTTGCTTATTGAACCATATTTCTTCTCTATGCATTTTCAAAGTGTGCATATAAATAGGGCTAATTACGTAGCCGTGCATAAGGCACTTTGATTTTAAAACCCATGCACATATATTATGCTATGAAATTGACTTTTATCATTAAGCAAAAAACAGGTCTTCGTTTGGCGCATCCGGAGGAAGCACAAGTTTGGTGGGGGTGGATGTCGGAGATATCTTCTCTCCTTACTTTGAAGACAAATCAATAGAAAAAAAACCTGTACGCATGCAAAAGCTTATTTACTTCATACATGCAGATTCGCTCGAAAATTTAGATTTTGATGGAGAAGAGTTCAGAACTTTTGGCATTATTTATTTGCCTTCATATATACAAGTGAAATGTCGCATTATCTGTTGGGATCAAATTCGAACCCTTTTTTTTTACGAAATTTTCATGCTAACTAAACTAAGGGGAAAATTCAGATGCATGAGAGATGATCCGCAAGTTTTTTGGTAGAATTTTTCATATGAGCAGGTGCTTCATTCCACGTCATTCTAGCTTAAATGGATGTCGATCGGTGAATGATGCATTGCAAATGCGGCTCACACATGCATAGAGAGGAAAGGTGGATGGAAGTGGTCCTTGAGTGTTCGATCACCTCAACTTTTAGATACGCTACTAATAGATGATACACCGAAAGAAATGGAGGGGAAGAACAGACATGTTTTTTGTGGAGGCCATTGACATGTCTTAAGGGGAGATAATTGTGCATGAAAAGGGGAGTTCACAGGGGGACGGGGGGCAGGAGGTAGAGCTTCAGAGGACTCGAATGCTCCTCTGTCGGTAGATTGGCGCGGCAATTTTTTTTGAGGGTGATTGTGGAAGAGAGAGGCTCCAGAGGTCTTCATCAAGACCCTGACAGGTAAGACTATAACGTTCGAGGTTGAGAGCTCCGACATGATTGATAATGTGAAGACAAAAATTCAAGACAAAGAGGGTATCCAGGTTGGAGAGTTTTTTGTTGACTGCACTCATCATCTATGAGAAGACAGAACGTGTGTGATTTCTCAGTGAAGCATGAAGGGCTGTACATCTTCAGATTTTTCCAAGTTCAGAGGATCTTAAATTCTCCAAGTGATGAATGAATTACCTCACACGAACATCATCGGACGGAGAGGAAACCAAAGGCAACATTCTGAACTGAAGAAGTTTGATCAAATTCTAGATTTCTCACGTGGTTGTGCATATGCTCATACTTGCCACCAAAGGGAATACTGAACATATGATTGATTATAATGGTATTTTGCTTAGAACTCATTGATTTTTGGCAAGTTGCACATCATTTTTATTTGTTGAGTTCGTAATTCTGTTGAAAATAAGCACGCAAGTTGCACATCATTTTTATTTGTTGAGTTCGTAATTCTATTGAATTGTTTTGTAAGCACGCAAGTTGATGTCCTCAGTGTCTAAATTGATATCCTTTGAATTTAATTAATGCTATGATGACATAATACCCATAATCTATTTCGTAATTCTTTGTGCTTACTGTTGAAGATAAATGTACAAGCTCATTTTCATATGAGCCATGCTTGGATAAATTTACCAAATATAAAGATAAAGAAAAAGTGGAGGAAAAAAGGAAAAAATAATAAAAGAAAAAGTCTAGTCAAAATTCATGATGAGTAAGAGATACAATATCTTGCCTTGTAGTTAGTAGCATGTAGTGGAGAAAGTGGTGAGTTAAGAAGAAGGCACAAACTTCTTCACATGCTCATTGGTTATAAAATTGAAGTGGGAGCACATTCAAAACAAGGAGAGAAAGAGGCAAGAGCTCCCAGTAGTTGGATCTAGCCATTTTGTCATTTTGGCTTTCCCTTAGACTCCTTCTAGTCTAATGTTTCAGTATACCTGTGTAGATAGGTAGTCTATTTTGGTCGGTTAAGTTTCCTGACCAAAACATATCCATATTGCATGATTATTGTCTTGTTGGAAAGATCTTGGCATCTACTTTCACTCTCTCAAATATCTCATTGAGATCATTTCTATTTTGTGAGATATCTGTCAGATAGTAAAGTCTAGTTTTACAGTGTACTTATGTGTGCAGGTGGTCTATCTTGGTGAGTTGAGTTTCCTAATCAAATCTCATCCAAATTACTTGATTTTTAGCTTGCTGGAAAGCGACTTGTGTCTACTTTCTCTGTACTAAATATCTTTCTCAAAGGATATATATTGAGGGAGCTATCAGTCCGAGAGTGAAGCTTACTTCTTCAACATACCTATGTGGACAGATGTTTGTCCAAGTGCTGGACATACAAGGGCTCACTACACACTTCCGTTGCGCATAGGAGAACTCATTCTCCACACTTACCACTTCAGAGAAGAATTCATAGTTTAAATTGTTGTGTAAACAAACGTAATCCACGTTATGTATTGGTGTTCTTACAATTGCATCAATATAGTAATGGTTTTGGAACAAATGTACTGAATATTGACTTGGAAGTGTTAAAATGGAATTTACACTTAGATGCTGATTTTGAAAGAAATTGTGCTCTTTCTCCATGAATATTTATGATTAATATGATTTAATATTTGAATTAAAGTATTAATAATTTCTTTGAGTTACCTGAGGTTGCTCCAAGCACCCGGCGTGCGCCGTATTTTTTGGCGGTCGCCCTGATCCACTGACCGTCATTTTCGCTCCGACACTTTGAACCCGACGTGAAAATCAAACGGCACGGCAATCTCAGGTGATGTATGTTAAAATTTCTGTTTAGAATTAAGCATGTTCTTTCAGGTCGAAACCAAAAAACATAAAACAATATGAAATGACGGGAGTTTATTATCTTTCTCCCTTATCAAAAAAGATATGAAATGACGGGAGTTTATTATCTTTCTCCCTTCTCAAAAAAGATATGAAATGATGGGAGTTTATTATCTTTCTCCCTTATCAAAAAAGATATGAAATGACGGGAGTTTATTATCTTTCTCCCTTATCAAAAAAGATATGAAATGATGGGAGTTTATTATCTTTCTCCCTTATCAAAAAAGATATGATATGAATGGGAGTTACAACCTACTTCCTCATCAAAAAGGTCAAACAAGAACAATGTTTCTCACCAATGTTTGACGATGAATTATTTTTTAGGTTCAGGATGAAGAATGGGATTTTATTGTCAACCAAGTTTTCTTCAAGAAAAGAATATGAATAACTTTTACTTCCATTTTTGCACCATTTTTGTTTAAGCTTGCATTAAAAGTATGCATCAAATTATGTACAAACACATGTTGATTTTTCCCTTAGATGCACGTCCATTTGCACCAATCTCCATTGTAACATGCATTATGAAATCTGCGAGTAAATTCTAAGTATAAGAGAACCTCTTTATCAAAAGCTCTTATCCCTTATGCACCATAAATTTTTGAAAATGCACATAAAGTATGCATGTGTTAGGGTCACACTACATGACCATGCATCTAGGCACGATCTGATCTATACCCATGCACATATGAGAGACTGTAAGGATGAATGTATAATCACATTGCTATGTATGTGAGTGAGTGCACAATCCTCACCATCCGAAGCCTTTTACCTTGCTTATTGCACCATATTTCTTCTCTATGCATTTTCAAAGTGTGCATATAAATAGGGCTAATTACGCAGCCGTGCATAAGGCACTTTGATTTTAAAACCCATGCACATATATTATGCTATGAAATTGACTTTTATCATTAAGCAAAAAGCAGGTCTTCCTTTGGCGCATCCGGAGGAAGCACAGGTTTGGTGGGGGTGGATGTCGGAGAGATCTTCTCTCCTTACTTTGAAGACAAATCAATAGAAAGAAAACCCATACGCATGCAAAAGCTTATTTACTTCATACATGCAGATTCGCTCAAAAATTTAGATTTTGATGAAGAAGAGTTCAGAACTTCTGGCATTATTTATTTGCCTTCATATATACAAGTGAAATGTCGCATTATCTGTTGGGATCAAATTCCAACCCTTTTTTTTTACTAATTTTTCATGCTAACTGAACTGAGGGGAAAATTCAGATGCATGAGAGATGATCCGCGGGATTTTTGGTAGAATTTTTCATATGAGCAGGTGCTTCATTCCACGTCATTCTAACTTAAACGGATGTCGATCGGTGAATGATGCATGGCAAATGCGGCTCACACATGCATAGAGAGGAAAGGTGGCTGGAAGTGGTCCTTGAGTGTTCGATCACCTCAACTTTTAGATACGCTACTAACAGATGATACACCGAAAGAAATGGAGGGGAAGAACAGACATGTTTTTCGCGGACGCCATTGACATGTCTTAAGGGGAGATAACTGTGCATGAAAAGGGGAGTTCACAGGGGGACGGGGGGCAGGAGGTAGAGCTTCAGAGGACTCGAATGCTCCTCTGTCGGCAGATTGGCGTGGCAATTTTTTTTGAGGGTGATTGTGGAAGAGAGAGGCTCCAGAGGTCTTCATCAAGACCCTGATAGGTAAGACTATAACGTTCGAGGTTGAGAGCTCCGACATGATTGATAATGTGAAGACGAAAATTCAAGACAAAGAGGGTATCCAGGTTGGAGAGTTTTCTGTTGACTGCACTCATCATCTATGAGAAGACAGAACGTGTGTGATTTCTCAGTGAAGCATGAAGGGCTGTACATCTTCAGATTTTTCCAAGTTCAGAGGATCTTAAATTCTCCAAGTGATGAATGAATTACCTCACACGAACATCATCGGACGTAGAGGAAACCAAAGGCAACATTCTGAACTGAAGAAGTTTGATCAAATTCTGGATTTCTCACGCAGTTGTGCATATGCTCATACTTGCCACCAAAGGGAATACTAAACATATGATTGATTATAATGGTATTTTGCTTAGAACTCCTTGATTTTTGGCAAGTTGCACATCATTTTTATTTGTTGAGTTCCTAATTCTGTTGAAATTTGTTGACAATTTTGACTTGGAAAGGAATATTAGCACTACTTCAACGTAGCTACAAATCATTCTTCTCTTGCGCATCTGTTGTGCTCATAAAATATGTCTTATCTGCAATTGGGCAATGTATTGTATACCTGTTAAGATTATATCCTCAGAATATCAGTATAATGATGAGTTTCAATTTTGTGATATCTGCTTCAATCTAATGAAGCGACTGTAATCTGATTTTTCTTGATGAAAAACGAATAACATCCGACAGACTTACAATATTCGACCACGGTGGCCCTTTTACTTCAACAGTCTGACAAAAGCAAGACCGCTTCTGTGTTATGTTCTATTCAACAACTGCCACATGAAACTCCTCTTCCAACCAATTTTGTTCACCTACGGCTTATGTGCATGTGTTGGTGACAAGTACATTTATGTTCTGCAAGAAGTATTGTCAGGTTTTGATAGGTAAAGCTCTGTTAGCTTCTTCAACTCATCCAAGCAGCGGAGCTTGAAAAGAACATATGCACTAACAAATTTTGGCAACTTGGCACTATCGATCGAATCAATTCTATGGTATTGATTGTACTTTTCAATTATGCATTATATCTATCAACAAATGATGATCATTACTAGTTAAATTCTGTCGTGCGAATTCACAATCTATGATCTTGAGTATTTATGCTCGCGTCCTATCTACGAAATTCTCTAATCTCTGACAAATTCTACCATGTATGAGATATATGACAACAATCTCTGACACGCAAATGCATATGGTTGCGCTCTGTTCTGAAGAACAATATATGACAACTATGCTGCATAGGTTAATTCTAATAAGGTTGGATTTGTGCTCATGTGACGTTGCCATATTTTGAAGGAAGGACGTTACCAATTGATAAGGACATTATCAAGCATCAAAACTTTGCAGGAGACTCATTCAATGTTGGAGCAAACCAATCACAAATTGGTGATTATACAGATCTTGGAGAATGCTTATGGTCAGAATGAAGCAAAGGAAGACATTTGCAAAATGAAGAAGAAGTCAGAATGTTGTCTTGTACACATATGTACATTAGCATAGTCATAGATGACTTAGATCTTTTGTTCAGTAAGAATTATGTATAAATTATCTATAAATACCTTGAGAAAAGTCGGGGCATGTATGGAGAGCACATGAGAGCATATGTAACAATAGTTACAAGTCAAGAATTAGGAAGATAGAAGCTATGAGATAGTGAAAAGTGAGTTTGTGTTTGCTCTCATCACTCAGTTGTAATTTTCTGAGTTAATGAAGAAATATTGCGCCCGATCTTTTCGTGTCTGCTCCTTCTGTGTTTGATCATTTGTGAAATCCTTTTGAGGATATCTAAGTTGTTAGTTGATGAGCCTGTGACCTGAATTTCAGAGTCCAATTGTGAACAGGCTAGGAGAATTGTGAGAAGGAACATTCATATGTGTTGAATGTCTACAGTTCTCTGAAACAGGCGCAAAATTCGTGTTTAATCTTTTGGTCAGTGCTCACTCCATAGTTTAAAGTTTTGTGCAAGCAAGCACTTAATCTTTAAGTTGGAAGGTGATTTACTCGTGGCTAAAAGCATTTGGCAAAACGGGTTAGATACTGAGAGAATCAAAGTTAAGAAGTTAGGGGTGTCTGAATCGACTTCTCAGAAGTACAGTTTCTGACATAGGTAACTTGAGAAGTTGATTTCTCAAGCTACACTTAATCTTTTGGAGTAATTCAACTTGGAATAGTTGCGCAATCTCTAAGAGATGATTTGTACAAAGTTTCATGAAAAACTTTACACATTTGATAAGTCATTGTAAAGAAATAGTGCAGCAGACTTTTCTGTGTATCACCTTCTTCACAGATTTGTTCATCTTTTGATAATTAGAAGTTGATCCTCTAAATGTGTGAAAAGTTTTGACTTATTCTTGGTATAGAGGTGCTCTAATCACAAGAATAAGTTGTTCTTTTGGAGATTAACATTCTCCATCAGTGGTATCAGAGCAGGAGACATCAATTTGAAGGAATTTGAAGAAAAGGAGGATCTCGACTGCTGCAGATTCAAGAGATTCAACACTTGAAGGACTAAGAAGTGAAAGCTTGGAGTCAAAGCTCGAGGAGAAGACAAATTGACATCAAGAAAGGCAAAAGGAGTTCAATTCGAAGTAAAGGTACATACATTGTTTGTAAAGGTTGAAGATTTCAATACACAGGTGGATACAAGATGGGAGAAAGCTTGCAGATTGATAAGCTAGATAGGGAGAACTATCCAGCATGGTCCATGAGGATGGAAGCACACCTCATGAGCAAAGACCTTATAGCATTTATTACAGGAGATGAAGAAAAACCAGAATTTGCAGATCCAAGTATTCCTACTAGGGAGGAACTTGCAATGTTGAAGACTTGGATGAGAAAGGATGCTCAAGCAAGGAGTATCATCTACATGGCTGTAAATGATTACCTTCTACCTCACATCAGAGGTTTAGAAAGTGCTACAGATGTTTGGAATGCCTTGGAAGAGCATTTCCAAAATACAACTAAGTCAAGGAAGTCCTCACTATGGGCTGAGTTCACAACATTCAAGAAGAAGAGCTCACAATCAATCTCAGATTATGTGGCAAGGATGAAAGATATTGCAGATAGCTTGGGAGCAGTGGATGAAGATATTGAAGAGGAAAAGTTGGTAAGACAAATACTTACAGGTCTAAGAGGTGATGAGAAGTGGAAGCCTTTTATATTGTCCATAGAGTTGTCACTTGATCACTTTACTCCTGACCTTAATCAATTGCTAGGACACATGCTAACCTTTGAGCAGGATCTTAAAGGAGACAATGATAGAAGTACAAGTCAAGCTATGTACTCCAAAGACAAGAAAAAGAATGGCAAGGGAAAGCAATCAAATGAGGATGAAGGGAACTCAAATCAAGCCAATTTTACAAAAGGGAAGACAAATTTCAGAGGTAAAGGAAGAGGAGGTAAGAACAAAGATAATGCTAAAGCTTGTTGGATTTGTGGCAGAACAAATCATTTGGCAAATGATTGTTGGTATAACAATCAAAGTGGAGGATACAACAATCAGAATTATAGTCAAAGAGGTAGAGGAGGCAGAAACCAAAGAGGCAATTTCAGAGGAAGAGGTGGTAGGACATCATATGGTAGAGGAGGTGGAAGAAACTTCCAATCTCAGTCCTACAACAATAATTATTACAATTATGCATCAGATCAGAAGGATGACATGACTCTTATCTTGAATGCAACTCATGAATCAATGGGAGAAGATCAAAGAGTGTTTTATATTGACTCAGGGTGCAGTAACCATCTGAGTGGGAATCTATCCTTGATGACTGATATGGAAGCAAGGGTGAATGGACATACAGTTCAAACAGGTGACAATACCAAACATAAAGTGGAGAGCATTGGATCAGTGAAGACAAAGAGTGGAAGTACACTTCTGAGCAAGGTACTTTATGTCCCTACTATTCCTAAAAATTTGATAAGTGTAGGGCAAATTGTGGAGAAAGGATATGAGGTAAGATTCACAAATGATGGTGTCTATGTACAAGATCCAAATCAGGGATATAGAACCATAATTGCAGGTAAAAAGGAAGGAAGATTGTTCACTCTCAAAGTCCAAGGTAATGTGGGACATGCATTGTTTACCTATGGAGGTCAAAAGGTATCTGAATTAGACCTATGGCATAAAAGGCTAGGTCATTTCAATGAGAGAGCTATAAAGGAAATGTCAAAGAATCAGGTGGTGCTTGGATTGCCAAACATTGAAGGGCAACATATGGTGTACAAGTGTGAAGCTTGTCAATTAGGTAAAGCACATAAAGGTTCTTATAACAAATCAGGGTACAAGTATTCAAATATGCTTGAATTGGTTCATACAGATGTATGGGGACCCTCAAGGGACTATAGCATAAATGGATCCAGATATTATGTGTTGTTTGTTGATGATGCAACCAGGTGGATTACTTTGTATGTAATCAAGGACAAATCAGAAGTCTTTAAGACATTCAAACATTTCCATGCTTATGCAGAAAGGATCACAGGACAAAAGCTAAAGAGGTTAAGATCAGATGGAGGGGGAGAGTATTTCTCAAAAGAGTTTGATGATTATTTGTGGAATGCAGGTATCAAAAGAGAAGTAACTTGCAGGTACTCCCCTCAACAAAATGGAGTAGCAGAAAGGAGGAATAGGACTCTTGTAGAGTTTGCAAGAGCCATGATGAAGGAAAAGAATTGTCCAAATTACTTATGGGCAGAGGCTATTAACACTGCAACATACCTTGTGAATAGGTTGCCTTGCAAAGCTTTGGATGGAGGAACCCCTTATGAAGCATGGTGGGGTAAGAAGCCTAGTCTTGATCATTGTAAAGTATTTGGATGTATTGCATATGCTTATGTTCCTTCACAATTAAGACATAAGCTAGAACCAAAAGCAGAGAAGTATGTGTTTATTGGATATGATGATAGACAGATGGGTTACAGGTTGTGGAGTCCATCCACAAAGCAATTTCTTGTTACTAAAGATGTAACATTTGATGAGCAAAACATGTGGTATACAGGATCACCAAATGAGTATGCAGGTGTTGAAGAAATTCAAAGGAAAGGAAAGGCAAAGGTAAAAGTTTGTGAAGAAATTGTTGATGAAGTTGACTATAGATGTAGAGTGCAGGATCATGTAGAAGAAGGGCCAAGATTTGATCCGGAATCAAGTGAGGCTGAAACATCAAGAAGTGCAGAAATCAGAAGATCTACAAGGGAAAGGAAAGAGCCTATAAGGTATAGCTATGATACATCTTTCCTAACAACAAGAGATTATGCTTACATTGTGAAAACAGAAGAAGATCCAATCACTTATGAAGAAGCCAAAGGTAAACAGAATTGGGAGAAGGCAATGCAAGAAGAGTATGATGCTCTACTTGAAAATGAAACTTGGGAATTAGTACCAAGACCAAAGAATCAGAAAGTCATTGGATGCAAGTGGGTATACAAAACAAAGAGGTTTGCAGATGGTAAGGTGTCTAGATATAAGGCTAGACTTGTGGTTAAAGGTTATGCCCAAACTTATGGGGTAGATTATGATGAAACCTTTAGTCCTGTTGCTAAGATGTCTACAATTAGGACATTGATTGCTATTGCTGCTTGCAAAGGATGGAAATTATCACAATTGGATGTGAAGAATGCATTTCTTAATGGATACATTGCAGATGAAGTATATATGGAGCAACCAGAAGGCTTCATGGAATCAATTGGATCAGATTATGTGTGTAAGCTCAAGAGAGCTTTATATGGGTTGAAGCAAGCCCCAAGAGCTTGGAATTATAGATTGGTCAAGTTCTTGAATGAATGTGGATTTCAAGCATCAAAGGCAGATAGTAGCTTGCTAGTGAAGGCAAGTGAAAATGGATATATTTACATGTGCATTTATGTTGATGATATTATTGTTACAGGAACAGATGCTCAAGGAATCAATGAACTCAAGAAGCAAATAGAGAAGGAGTTTAAGATAAGTGACTTGGGAAACTTATCTTATTTTCTAGGAATGCAGATTGTGTATACTCAACATGGAGTATATGTTTCACAAGAAAGATATTTGAAGAATCTTTTGATCAAGTTTAACATGGAAGAGTGCAAGACCTCAACCACTCCATTGGAGGTAAATCATAAATTAAGCAGGTATGGAGGTGAAGAGTTCAATGACATGAAGAAATATCAGAGTTTGGTAGGTAGTTTGATCTATGCTACCTTGACAAGGCCAGATCTATCATATGCAGTAGGTGTGTTGTCACAATTCATGCATTGTCCAAAGAAGACTCATTGGATTGCAGCCCAAAGGGTACTCAGATATATCAAAGGAACCCTAAGTGAAGGTTTGTATTATGGTTTCACTTCTGACACAAGAATCAAAGTGTTTAGTGATGCAGATTGGGCAGGTGACTCAGATAATAGAAGGTCTACCCATGGATATCTATGTTATGTTGGAGACAAGTTAGTGTCTTGGTGTTCAAAGAAGCAACACACAGTTGCTTTATCATCCACAGAGGCTGAGTATAAGGGAATGGTAGAAGCTGCAAAAGAAGTCATATGGTTGAAGACCTTGATGAAAAGTTTTGAGATTGATCATAGTACTCCAATAATTTTTGGAGACAATATGAGTTCTTTGTATTTGGCAGCTAACCCTGTTTTTCATGCCAGGACTAAGCATATAGAGATACAGTATCATTTCTTGAGGGAAAAGGTACTTGATAAAGAGATTGAAGTAATGTACACTCCAACAAAAGAACAAGTGGCAGATATGATGACAAAAAGCTTGGATGGACCTAAGCTACAGAGATTCAAGGAGATGGCAGGAGTGAAGAAGAATGGAATAATCACAATTAGTGATTGAGGGGGAGCTGTTGGAGCAAACCAATCACAAATTGGTGATTATACAGATCTTGGAGAATGCTTATGGTCAGAATGAAGCAAAGGAAGACATTTGCAAAATGAAGAAGAAGTCAGAATGTTGTCTTGTACACATATGTACATTAGCATAGTCATAGATGACTTAGATCTTTTGTTCAGTAAGAATTATGTATAAATTATCTATAAATACCTTGAGAAAAGTCGGGGCATGTATGGAGAGCACATGAGAGCATATGTAACAATAGTTACAAGTCAAGAATTAGGAAGGTAGAAGCTATGAGATAGTGAAAAGTGAGTTTGTGTTTGCTCTCATCACTCAGTTGTAATTTTCTGAGTTAATGAAGAAATATTGCGCCCGATCTTTTCGTGTCTGCTCCTTCTGTGTTTGATCATTTGTGAAATCCTTTTGAGGATATCTAAGTTGTTAGTTGATGAGCCTGTGACCTGAATTTCAGAGTCCAATTGTGAACAGGCTAGGAGAATTGTGAGTAGGAACATTCATATGTGTTGAATGTCTATAGTTCTCTGAAACAGGCGCAAAATTCGTGTTTAATCTTTTGGTCAGTGCTCACTCCATAGTTTAAAGTTTTGTGCAAGCAAGCACTTAATCTTTAAGTTGGAAGGTGATTTACTCGTGGCTAAAAGCATTTGGCAAAACGGGTTAGATACTGAGAGAATCAAAGTTAAGAAGTTAGGGGTGTCTGAATCGACTTCTCAGAAGTACAGTTTCTGACATAGGTAACTTGAGAAGTTGATTTCTCAAGCTACACTTAATCTTTTGGAGTAATTCAACTTGGAATAGTTGCGCAATCTCTAAGAGATGATTCGTACAAAGTTTCATGAAAAACTTTACACATTTGATAAGTCATTGTAAAGAAATAGTGCAGCAGACTTTTCTGTGTATCACCTTCTTCACAGATTTGTTCATCTTTTGATAATTAGAAGTTGATCCTCTAAATGTGTGAAAAGTTTTGACTTATTCTTGGTATAGAGGTGCTCTAATCACAAGAATAAGTTGTTCTTTTGGAGATTAACATTCTCCATCATTCAACAGTGAAGGTTTTATGTTGTTGTTAATCCTATGTTTGCATAGATGAGATATTCAGTAGAATAAAGATTAGGAGAGGTTTTATTTAGAGATTGGAACAGAAAAACGATTAGCTAGATCTAATTTGATATAACTTTCGAGTGAAGGCAGATTTCATCTAGTTAACTTATGAGTTTGTAAGAAAATAGTTTCATCCTATTAATTTCTATGTTCAAGCTTACGGCTGACCAAACCCATTATGTAATGGTTGAATTGTTTTGTAAGCATGCAAGTTGATGTCCTCAGTTGTCTAAATTGATATCGTTTGAATTTAATTAATCCTATGACATAATACCCATAATCTATTTCGTAATTCATTGTGCTTACCACTTCAGAGAAGAACTCATAGTTTAAATTGTTGTGTAAACAGACGTAATATACGTTATGTATTGGTGTTCTTACAATTGCATCAATATAGTAATGGTTTTGGAACAAATGTACTGAATATTGACTTGGAAGTGTTAAAATGGAATTTACACTTAGATGCTAATTTTGAAAGAAATTGTGCTCTTTCTCCATGAATATTTATGATTAATATGATTTAACATTTGAATTAAAGTATTTATAATTTCTTTGAGTTACCTGAGGTTGCTCCAAGCACCCGGCGTGCGCCGTACTTTTTGGCAGTCGCCCTGATCCACCGACCGTCGTTTTCGCTCCGACAGCGTGTTGCAGATCAAGCTTTCCTGGCTAGTCAGAAGGGCAAAGGAAAATGGAGCTCTTCTACTAGTAAGCAAAAATCTGCAAATGCTGCATAATCGAAGAACCAGGATAAAGATGAGAAGAAATCAGAAAAGCAAATATTGTTCTGCAAGTACTGTAAAGGAAATGATCATATTATAAAGAATTGTCCAAAACTGGTTGCTAAAGAGGCAAAGAAGAAAGAGGCTGGAATGGTTGTTGCAGAGACCTCTACACCAAAAACAGAGTCTGCAAATCTTGTGCAGGAAGAAGAATGGGCGTTTACTACTGTCTGTAGTTTTGACCCAACTTCTCATGATCAGTGCATGTCTGCAGTAGACTCAGATGTTTGGTACTTTGACAGTGGGGCGACCAAACATATTACCTCGCAGAGCAGTTTCTTCTCTTCACTCGAGCCTGCCCCTACAGGGAATACTATCACATGCGCCAATAACTCCTCTTATCCTATTATGGGAGTTGGTAAGATCATTTTGACTACTGCTGATGGTAGTTCTTTCACTTTGTCAGATGCTTTATTTGTGCCAGGGATAAAAAAGAACCTCTTATCAGTTTCTGCATTAGCCAAGATTGGCTTGGTTGTGAAATTCGTTGATGACAGGTGTATAGTCCATGATCTCTCAAATGGTGATGTGATTATTGCTTCTGGCATTTTATGTCCTAGGCTGTATAAGCTCATAGACTATGAAATATCTGTGAATGATTCGGCATGTGGAGTTCATGATTCTCAGGCTATGTCAGATGCAAAGCTTTGGCATGCATGCTTTGGTCATCTGAATTTTGCTAGTTTGTTACGCTTGCAGAAATCTGAAATGGTGTCCTCTTTGCCCAAACTTGAGGCACCTGGAAAACATGTCTCTGAAGGCTGTATTTTGGGCAAAATGCAGCATTCTTCCTTTCCAAAAGATGGTTCAGTTCGGGCTACGCAAAAATTGGAGGTTGTACATAGTGATGTCTGTGGTCCTATGCAGACACCCTCTTTTGGAAATTACCTTTACTTCGGGACTTTCATTGATGATTTTTCCAGGCATGCATGGGTATATCCACTCAAAGCAAAGTCCGAAGTGTTCATGTGCTTCAAACAGTTTTTGGTTTTGGCTGAAAATCTGTCAGCATGTAAAATGGGCACCCTCCGTTTTGATCGAGGGGGGGAATATATGTCTTCAGATTTTAATGCATTTCTGGTTGAACATGGGATAAAACACCAGTGTAGAGTGTCGTATACACCTCAACAGAATGGAGTTGCTGAAAGAAAGAACAGGTCACTCATGGAGATGGCGAGGTGCATGGTCAAAAGTCAAGCTTTACCACATATTTTCTAGCTTGAGGTTGTCATGTGTGCAGCATATGTACTGAACAGGTGTCCCACTAAAGCATTGCAGTCTATCACTCCATATGAGGCTTAGCATGATCGCAAGCCATCTGTTGCTCATCTGCGTGTTTTTGGTTGTTTGGCATATGCATTAGTGCCTGAACAACATCGCATAAAATTGGATGATAAGGTAGTAAAATGTATTTTTGTTGGGTACAGTTCTGAAAGTAAAGGCTATCGTCTGTATCATCCACAGACTAAACGCATTCTGGTTAGCCGTGATGTTATCTTTGTGGAAGATGCTATTCAGCCATTGCTTTCATGTACTAAGGAGACATCTGTTAGCTACAAAGACATGTATGAGGCAACTTCTCAGCCTTTGCAAGTTTCATATGATGATGCAGATCATTCCATTTCTGATGTAGATTTACATGATGCACTTGTTGATGAGAGAGCTGATATTGAGCAGGCAAAAACTATGCCAAAATGGCTGGTGCAAACTTTGCGTGACAGCAAATTAGATGCACCTTTGTCATATCGTACTCGTTCAAGCTCTCATAGTGCCTCCTTTGCATCAGATTGCTATGCTATGGCTGCATCTAGTCTCTGTGATGAGAATGAGCCTATTTCTTTTGATGAAGCACAAAATTCAGAAAATTGGATGGCTGCTATGCAATCTGAATATGATGCTATAATGAAGAATGGTACATGGTCTTTATGTGACTTGCCTCCTGGCAAGAAGGCCATTGGCACTAAGTGGGCATACAAGCTGAAGCGTAAACCTGATGGTACAGTTGACAAGTATAAGGCTAGGCTTGTTGCAAAGGGTTATGCACAGGAAAGAGGCATTGATTTTGATGAGACCTTTGCACCTACATGCCGTAGGACTACTGTTCGGAGCATTTGTGCACTTGCAGCCCATCATGGTTGGAATGTACATCAGTTGGACATTAAAACAGCATTTCTGAATGGTGACTTGCATGAAGAAGTGTATGTTTTTCAGCCCCGTGGCTTTGTGCAGAAAGGGCATGAAAACCAGGTGTGCAGGTTAAAGAAGGCATTATATGGTTTAAAGCAAGCACCACGTGCTTGGTATGAGAAGATACATGCCTATCTGATTGCACATGGTTTTGAGAACAGTCCAACTGAAAGCACCTTATATGTTAAACGTGCTAATGATGTGCTTCTGATCATTGTTGTCTATGTTGATGACATGCTGCTCACTGGTCCTATTGAGACACATATTGCTGATTTTAAGGCTGATTTGCATGCCTCATTTGAGATGTCTGATTTGGGGCATTTGCATCACTATTTGGGCATTCAGTTTATGCACGTTGATGGTGGAATGGCTTTGTGTCAAACGAAATGTATTGACACATTATTGCAGCGTTTTGGCCTTGAAGACTGTAAGCCTATTGCCACTCCTATGGAGACAGGTTTACGATTGAGTCTTCATGATGCTGGAGATGCATTTGATGCTGTTCTCTATCAGCATGCTGTTGGATGCTTGATTTACTTATGCATTACTCGGCCAGATATTCAGTCTGCTGTCTCACAGATGAGCAGGTTTATGCATTGCCCAGGAGTCACGCATTGGAAAGCAGTTAAGCGCATCTTTCGCTACTTGAGTGGTACTCGGCTACTTGGGTTGTTTTATCCCAAGGGGGGATCACTACCGCCATATTTGCATGCTTTTTCTAACTCAGATTGGGCTCGTTGCTATGACACTCGTGTGTGCACCAATGGTTTTTGCTTCATGCTTGGTAGCTCATGTATATCTTGGTTGAGCAAGAAGCAGCCTACTATGGCCACTTCCAGTTGTGAGGCTGAGTATAGGGCAGCTTTCACAGCGACTATTGAGTGTGTGTGGCTCAGACGCCTTATGGCTGATTTGGGTGTCAGTCAGTCTTCTGCCACCACCATCTTCACTGATAGTCAGAGTGCATTGGCAGTTGCGAGGAACCCTGTGTTCCATGCTCGCACTAAGCACATTGAGGTACATTATCACTATGTTAGGGAGAGGTTCTCTGCTGGGGAGATCAGCTTGGCATATGTGCCCACGCAGGAGAACATTGC
>MU260998.1:0-135000 GCA_020310875.1 Ceratopteris richardii
TTTTAGGGTGAATTAATTGATTGAACTGAGGTACTTTTGGACTTAAATCTTGGGCACATTGGTATAATATTAGAGCCTTAGAAGTGGGCAAAATACCTAAAAAACCAGGGAGGAATTTCTTGAACCCTGAGAGCCTGTTTTGACCCCTAAGTGCTTGAATGGTCATAACTTCACCATACGAACTCCGATTGATGAGATTTGGTCTCGTTGGAAAGCTTGTTGAGAATCCTACATGGACCTCGACTGTTTTTTGTAAGAATCATACATGAAGTTTTAGAACATGTATTTTTAAGTTGGCCTTTAGTGTGGACTAGGTGGTCATAAGATTTTGAGGGTACAGTGAGTTACTCCAAGGGGCCTGTAATTTGATGTGTGTCTTTCAATCCATTATGGTAAAGGAGCTATATTAACTCATGAACTTTTGCAGGAACGTTGCGTGCAATCTTGGCAATTCAAAGCAAGCTAGCAAGGGTGAGTACCAAGCTTGGGAGAAGGCTTCCTGGGCTGGTGTAGCAGTGAGCAACCAGAGTATTGAGGTTGGAAGTTCTCTCAACCCTCCTTTGTCAATTCCTAGCTTAGGCTAGTACGACTTAGGTGTGGGTGATTAATTAGAGCAACGCTAGGCACGAATCAATTCCAAGAGAACTAATCAACTAAGTGCAAGTATTAAGTAGGACTTAAGTGCGAAAACCTAAGGGACAAAAGTAAACTTGAAACCATCAAATATCAAGTGCGAATTCACTTAAGTAATCCTGACGACGTGATTCCAAACAAGAGCTTAACACAATATTGAACTAAAAAGAACAAAGTGATTGGTACAAATTAACCTGCAACGAGAGTGTACTTGGGACCAAGGGGGTAGAGAAACCACGCATATGAACCTTAGGCCAGGCAAACACTTAGACCGAGACCGACAAAGCCTCAGATCTTCTGAAGCTAGTGTCAATCACACTGCTAGGTCTTGGGCCCCAGCAGTTGAGTGATTACCCATACACTCCCAGATCAGAAACAAGTGATTCTGAGATGTCCTATAACATGGAGAGACCAGTAGGTAGTTCATGGGGTGGCGTATCTAGAAAGCCAGAATGACCTTACAAGACTCAATTGGAATACATCAGACTAATCATCTAGGTGCTCGCATCTACGAAGACCTGAGAAGATTTGTGGTCCAGATTAAGAACCCCGATCAACCCATGGACTAGAACACCCGGTAGCCAAGTTCGAGAATGGAGCATACCTAGATAAAGAAGGGACTATTTATGTAGTCTTACCCTTCCAGATAGAACAGACAAGTTGGGAATGTGATCGCAGAGACCGACATGGGTGATATAGAACAAGGGAACTTAGAGAGAGAGCTGAGGATCCCCGTGGTAGATCCGTCTTGACTAGAATCATGACTCCAGAGTGGATTCCCCAGGATAATAAAAGCATAGATTTGCTTTTAAACGAGAAACCGATGAGCTTTTTGGAGATATAAGCCTGCCCAACCTCATGAGTAGGTGCTCTAACAATCTATGAGTTTAGAGACCCTAATAGCCTAGGAAAAGTAACCTACCTAGACAATACATTAGAGAGGATCTTCGTGGTCACTGAGCATGGCAGACATGCCTACACTTGGAAGGGTGAATTTGTTTTCTCCAACCTCGGTCCAATATGTCCTACAGTCACCAAGGAGCTGGGACTCCCAAGCTCATGGAGCTCAAAGAGATAGAAGTAGAGACAGACCTGAGGTAAGCTTTGCCAACCCCTAGGAAGAGAAAGGATGAGAACAAAAACAAATAGGGAAGAAACCGAGAGGCCTAGAGTCCCAAAGAACCAAAGAAATGCTGATGAATTCCCTTTGCCAAGACGAGAGAACACATTAGGACCCTGAGGCCAACTCAACTGGTGAAGTCCATGAAGAACTATTTTGATGGCACAGGAGACCCATACGATCATGTAGCTGAATTTAGACAAGTCTTGAGAGTGGAACAAGTGGAGGGCCTATTCACGCAATACAATGCTTTTGGTCTAACCCTTAGGAACACTGCCCTTACATGGTTTCAACCCCTGAATGAGAGACAGTTTAGGAGCATAGACCAACTTTTAGAGGCTTTGTCACTGAGTTCTCTAAGAGTGGCATACGGCATAATACCTCCTCCCTGATTCATAGCTTTAAGCAAACACATCAAGAGACGGTCAGATTAGCAGGAAGACGGTTTAGGCAATACCTAGAGAGGTGCCCAATGCCTAAGTTACCCACACCAGCCAAACAAGTGGCTTTGTTCTTAGATGGATGGTTGAGCACCAAGCTCAGGTCATATGTGTATATGAAGGACCCCAGACTATAGAAGAGTGCATGCACATGTGCATAAACATCGAGGATAACCTAGGCGAGGAGTTGGAGCTATCAAAAATCTACAAGGATTCGGATAGCTCTAGTAGCCTCATGTCTAGTCAATCCACATCCATTGAGGAACTTGCAAAAAAGGTAGCTTAAAAAACTAGGTGTCTCTAGCAAACAAATCCCAAGATTTGCCCCAGTTAAGCGGTGCTATACTTGTGGAGGTGACCATATGGCAAGTGTATGTCCCATTATGGCTCAACCCCAAGTGAATCCTAGTAGCCAGTACTGCACAATAGAGCGAAGGTACGCCAACCACACCGCACAAGACTGCCCTTATAACAAACAAACTGTCAAGCAAAATTACCCTCAGCCATATCCACAACAGGGTAGATACCAGAATCAGTACCCACCACAGCAATACGGCAGACCACAGCAACCTTATCAGCCACCTTATCAAGGGCAACAGAGACCTCAACCAGTCCTTGCCCAGCAAACCCCTGCTCCAACCAATGTAATCCCAGTAAATATGCATCTGTTGAAGAAAATCTAAACAGAGCCATAGTCCCAGTCACACTGTTGCTATCAAACAGTGATCCAAGTGACCATAGTTTTGACTCCACACATATTGACAGCCCACAGGCTTACTACATGCAGTCACCCGAGCATAACGAGCCATACTATTATGAGGACCCAAGTGAAAATAGTGGGGAACCTGAGTATGCTAATGTCATGTACACAAACCCCAATTCTAGACTTCAACCTAGGCAAGTGCGACCCCCATTTCCTAGAGGACCATGCTTCAGATGTCAGGGAGATCACCTTATGCGTGATTGTCCACTGCCTGCCCCTACACAACCCCAACCAGTGACAATTGAGGGCTTTTGTCAAGATTGTGGGAAAGAGCATCTCTTATGAGATTGCCGAAGAACCCCAATAACCTACCAAAAATCACTCCTATCAACGGTCATTGGGTGAGTGGTAGACTCTACGGGAAGTATAACATCCACAGCCCCTGTGCATGTAGTCACTAGAGCTCAAGCCTTGCAGCAAACCGAAGGAGTAGGACAGGAAAAGAGTTCTGAGGTTAGTGAGACAGAGAGCCTAACCAAGAAGAGGACCAAGAGCTTGGAGAGATAGCCGGGAGGAGAATGAAAAGACAATGGTCACAGAAAATGAGTGAACTTGAAGAAAGCTTAAGAGAAACCAAAGCAAAGATAAGTGAACTCGCATCTCAAAACCACTCTCACACTACACACCACACCCCTTTCCATCGCCCTCCAACCATCACCTGCCGTTCCCCAATTTTCTAATCCACCACACGTAGCCCACCCACCACCCAGAGGAGGATCAGTCCTAGCCGATCCCACTCTTGAGGATCTAGACATGATGCTTAAAGCATATCAGGCCAGATCCAGGAAGGGCCAAATGTGACATATCATGAGAAATGTTACCCTAGAGCCGATCTAGAGATAGAGCGAACAAGCTTTGTGCTAAGATGGTCGAATTGGTGCAAGCCATGTTTGAAGCCAGTCACTTGTTCAATGGCTCTAGCTCCACAAGAACACCCTTGCATTTTGATGGTCCTATTAGATAGATTGGAGAGGTTACTTACAAAGTCTGGGAAAGGAGTCACCTCCCAGATTAAGGAGAGTGCAAGAGATTAGAATAAGCATTCCTCCCAGGAAGCTTATGTGCCTAACTCCACTGAACCAGACACCTCTTTTTCTATGAATAGGTAGTCACCAGAGTTCCTGAGAGAGATTCAAGAAGAGAAATGGGCAAAGGAAAGTGAAGCCCCTCCTCCCATTGAACTTGTGGATGATGCACATGATCCAATTCCCACAAGACATCCCTTCTATTTATGAAGAGCAGGAGAGCGCCCAATCTCAAGAGAGGATTAGACTTCGAGTCTAATTCCTTGTAGGAACTACCCCATTTCACAGGCCATGGAAACCAAGTCCCACTTGCATGAGAGCACCCACGGTCATGATAAGAAACGAAGATTCGATCATACCTAGGAATACTGAGGTGGTAAAGAACACTAAAGTGCAGTGCACCTCACTTTAGAAGAGCTACTCAAAGTTTAAGCCAGAAGTGTGGGAAACACGTAGCCAAACAAGTGCCAGACATAGCGAAATCGTGTTCCCAGGTAGGATCACATAGAACAATGCCAGAAATACCATTGGATAAGATAGGAGATATGAGTGAAGGAGAAGAAGGAAATACCTATCTCCCAGTTACCCATCAGGAACACACAATCAAAGCAATTTGGACTCAGGTGCAGGAGTTGCAATTGCTACCACTTCCCTATGGAAGCGTTGGGCAAGCCAGCACTCAGGCCGATGAGAATGAAATTGCAAATGGCTGGATGGTCATATGAGAGACCTTTGGGATTGCTAGAAGGAATAACTCTCACTACATGTGGTGTAGAGTTTGAGCATACATTTACTATATGTGCCTGTAGCGAAAACCAAGCCTATGAGATGATTTTGGGGAGACCATTTATTGCGGCAGTTGCAAGTGGTACAGGATTGGGGAACCAATTCTTTGTACTTGCAACACTTAGGTGTTACAACCAAAGTCAATCTCAAGGATTACTCTCATAGAGATGTACCCCCCATCCAATGGAATCCCATCCATAGAGCCAAAGATGATATTGAGTCAGTGCATTCCATAGGATCAGGATCCTCATGGATGCATGAAGACACTCACTTTATGGATGTGTAAGGTAGCAGTAGAAGAAGAGAAGAGAGAGAAAGCCCGAGAGGTAGGTGCAAAGAACCCATAGATCAATTCAAGACCCAGCCTATGCACCTGTAGTTTTCCCTGACGAAGAATTTGAACCTCATGGTTGGGCTGAAATTTTAGCAACAATGGATGTAGCCATCAATGAAGAACATGGACACCCCACTGTGACGAGGATGGCTATGACATTTCAGTCTTCTCCATAGAACCAATCATGGAGACTCAATTTTAGAAGAATGCAAACCTAGCCCTGATGCATTTGAGGATGCAAGTGAGTCTGATCTAGAATCAATCATTATGGACCCACAATTTGCATCAGATGAAGAATTACTTCTATGAGTAGAAGGTCACCCTTAGAGACACGAAGAGATCATTAATGATATGAGATTAACCACAGAAGTGACCACTAAGAGTGAGGGAAAGAAAGAAAGAGAAGGAATTCACTCCAGAGGAAGAAGAATCCTTGTTTGAGGTCCCTGAAACTTTAAAAAAATATGAGATAGATGATAGGAGAGTCGTGATAAGAATGCCTAAATGCGAGGCACAATCAGGAGAGGCCTATGATAGCAAGGAAACTACCAAGAAAATAGTTGTAGCCCTAGAAGAGGGAGAAGAAAGATGCACCTACATAGGGCATGACCTGACGGGAGAAGAAGAGCAAGAGTTGATAGCCCTGCTAAGAGAATACAGAGATGTATTCGCTTGGACTTATAAGGACTTGAAAGGGGTCGACCCAGACATATGCTCACCAAAGACACACACACACACATACACACACACATACACATGCATACAGACACATATATATAGATACACACACACATACACACATAGACACACACACACATACACACATAGACACACATACACATATACACACATACACACATACACACACATATATGCATACACACACGTAGAGGGACATACACACACACATACACATACATGCATACATATGCATACATAATGCATATGCATATGCATATGCATATGCATACATACATACTTAAATGCATACACACACACATGCATACATATGCATGCATAATTGCACATGCATATGCATACATACATGCTTACATGCATACACACATAGACATATACACACACATACACACACATATGCATACATACATGCTTACATGCATACACACATACACCTACTCACATATACACCTACATACACATACACACACATATACATTCTTATATATATGTACTTACATACACACACATACACACAGATTTACACACACATACACATGTATACACACATATACACACATACGCACATACACACACACACATACACACACACACATAGACACTAAGGCGGCGACCAAGGCATAGACCTTGGCATACCTTGTCATCCGAGTCATCGAAGTCACCATTGGCACCGTTGGCTGTGCGCGAGGGAAGACCTCAACGATCAAGGAATATAGAGGTTCCTGGTACTTCTCGGGAGGTCACCCATCCCAGTACTGTTCCCCCCAGAGCTCGCTTAACCGTGGCAACCTCTTGCCACTAAGCTACACTCTTGTGGTGTCTGAAGAAGGGGAAAGACTAAGCTTGTCATTACCTTGAACATGTTTTGGTCCCTCAAAGCTTCATTCTTTGCTTTCAAAGCCTATTTTTGAAGCATTTTTGGGTGTCTTTTGGATCCATTTTGGAGTACTTCCGCACATAGTTCTCTTCACACAAGTTCAAGAACATCAAGAAGAGTGTTCTTTGTACTTCTCCGACAATAAATATCAACCTTTGGGGCTGTGGTTTTCAGCCACACTTGTAAAACTACAGGTTTCTTGAAAGCTTTCAGTTTTGGTGGGAGCTGCTGTAAATTTATTCAGGTTTTTGAGCCTAAAAACATCAGAGTTGACAGACACTTGCAGGTGTTATTGGCTAGTTTTTGGGCTGTGTATTCAGCCTTTAGTGTCATTTCACTGCATATATTGAGCACATACACACCATGTACGCTTCTGTGGATACCGCTTATGTACGTCCATGTGGTCATTGATATAGCGGTTATGTTCTTTGCATAAAGCCTTTTACGTTTGATAAAGAGGGTCATGGTGAGGTTTTCTTAACTGGGAGACACCCAAGATGTCAGGATCTCTTCGGTGATGTCGGTGGAAGACTTACCCAGCCTCGCCATAGGAGATGTATGATAGCTGTTCATAGGTGCTCGATAAGCCTAGTTGGCTTCTATTGGGTAACTGATTATATGCAGTGGAGTCAGTGATTCACTATGCAGGAAAACTTGCCAATACTTGCAGTTTTATGATATTTTGCCACGAGTCATACGCTCATTTTGTAGAGGATACTCTAGCAAAATTTTTCTAGATTTCTGGTTTTGTCAACTATACAGCGGTCGATTTACTCCTTGATACACTTATTCATTGGTTTTTGGACTCTTCTAGCTCCATTATCATTCTATTCAGTTCTCTACCATCATGGCATCAGAGGTCTCAGGCACATCCGGTGGATGAGGGTCTAGTACTAGTGTTCCGAGGAGGAACTATAACTTGCAGGGCAAAGACCAATTTGAGATCCGAAAATTTGATGGCACAAACTTTGCTCTATGGAGGAATCAGATTAAAGATGTGTTGATTCAAAGGAGGCAATGGAAGCCAGTAAATGGGATTTCAAAGAAGCCTGCTGACATGGATGAAGATGATTGGGATGAGTTATATGAAATGGCCAGGTCTACCATTTGCTTGCACCTAGCAGATAATGTTTACTTTCCAGTATTAGACTGTGAAAGTGCAGAGGAGCTTTGGAAGAATTTATGCAATACATATGAAAAAGAGACAGCATCAAATAAAGTGTATCTGATGAGAAAATTATATGACCTTTGCATGAAGGACACAGATAGTGTTGCTACTCATCTAAATGAGTTTGATGCTATATTCTCCTAGTTACAAGCTCAGAAAATGGGTATGGATAACGAAATGAAAGCAGTATTGTTGTTATGCACCTTGCCATCATCATGGGATACATTTTGCACAGCTATTAGCAATAGTGCACCTGGTGGTAAACTTGTCTATGATGACATATGTGGAGCACTCTTGAGTGAGGAGATTCGCAGAAAATCGATGGTTGGCACTCAGAGTGCCTATCTTCTCCACAAGGTGCCTTGTATCATCACCTATCTAGAACTCATGCTTATTCTTTGGATCTTCCAAGTCTACGAGAAAGGCTATATTCCTTGCTATATTTGAGCATCCTGAGTCAATGAAGAACACATGATCATCATATCTATGTTCCTTCATTGTCATATTCATAAGTAAAAGTGAATCCTCTTGTGATTGATCATCTATGTAATTGTTGTAGTCTCTCCTCCCTTTGTATCCTCCTCGATAGTTGTATGTGTGGTTGTATCCATGTGAGTTGTTGTATCTACTCTAGGAGCTCTATATCCATCTCTATTGTATCCTATTCCTCTCTCATTTCTTGGGTTTTTGAAGCAATGCTCTATGATGTGGTTGGATAGTCCACATATAGCACAAGGTGAGGATCCTTGACCTTTCCCCGTGCCTTGTATACCTCCTCTTCCTCTTGAGCTTGTGCATCTACCTGCAAAGTTAGCTTGGGAGGTGCTTCCTTCATCATCACACTTTTAACATTTTTTGCTTTTTGTTTAATCTGCATAAAGGGCAAATGATTGATTACCTTTATGCTTCTCACCATTCTTCATAAGTTTGGTCTCATGAGTGAAGAGTTGTTCCACGAGCGTGTTGAAGTCTGTCACTTGCATATTTATGTACAACTTCATGGAAGTGGTGAAAGCTTCCCATTTGTCATCAGTTGACTCCATTCATGAGTTGCCTCACACTCTGTTCTTCATTAGTGATTTCAATTTTCTCCAATGCTCCCTAATTGATTTACAATTTCCTTCATCTTGGTGACAAAATCAATTACACTTTGCTTGGGAATCTTCTTGAGTGTTGTGAACTCCATCCATAGTTGGTTCTTCTCAGCCTGGGTACTTGAAGAGAAGAATGCTTCCAAAGCATTCCATGTCTCTTGTGATGTCTTAGAATTCCTAATATGGGGAAGTAGGAAATCAGAGGTAGAGTTTAGAATATATGACCTTGCCAAAGGATCCTTTGCACACCATGTATTTAACCTTTCCTATTTCTCTTGAGTTGGTTGTCCTTTGTCTCTGAGTATAGGCATCAAATCATCTTGTGATATGTATTCTTATAGGTTTCTTCCTTGCAAGTAAAACTCCATCCTTAGAGACCATGTTGAGTAGTTGCTTAGATCCAAATTATCAATTCATGAGGGAAGTCCATTACCCATAATGTCAAGTCTATGATTATGCTCTCATACCACTATGAGGAGTGATGGCTAATGCACAAAGATGAGGATTGTGACCTTTTTTTTAGCATCAAGGTGGGGCTCATAAGAAAAACAAGTCAATTTGCAAAACCATAAATTGCCTTCTATTTGTTATCTACAAAATATGTCATATTTAGAATTCCAAGTGATTTTGTAGTATTGATATACAAAAATATGCTTTTTTGAGTATGAATTGTTAAGTCACAATGTGACAATGTTTAAGCAAAGGTACTGCTTGTAGTGTTTCCACAGTATTGTAAATTGCTAGAAAAATGGAAAATACTGATGGAGTGAGTCAACTTATGGGCAATAAGTTGAACAAGAATGATTTTTATGCTTGGACATGAGAATGATGAATTTCATGATGGGAAAAGTTTATTGTAAGTATATCATAGTAGACAATGAAAACCCCCATAGTTACGAGAGAGAAATTAGATTGCAGGCTAGTTAAGAGCATATGAAGAGTGGAATCAAGGAGCACCGAAGGTAATGTATTGGTTGTCTATTAGCATACAAGATAGCATGATTCGGTGCATACAAGATGCCAAAACTCTAGAAGAGGCTTGGAATAATTTGTTCTCATATTGTATGAGAATAGTACAAAGGCACAAAAATTCAACTCAATAATGAGATCCGTAAATTCGAGAAAAAGAGCATGTCGATAAGTGACTACACGTTAAAAATAAAAAGTATATGTGAGTCACTTGTGATGATGATAAGGTTCAATCGGGCCTTCATGGTTTAGGAGCTGCACAACAGTAGTTTAGAATATTTATTTTGACCAAGGAAGATCATACAAATGTGTCCATGCTGATAAATAAAGAAAATAACTTTGATGAACAATCGAAATCCCAAGGAAAAACTAGTGATGATTAGGTATACTACTTTGGAAGAGGAAGAGGCTAAGGTAGAGGCTTTAGAAGTGGAAGAGGAAACAATAACCACTACCAAGGTCAACAACAAACTAATGCAAGAGGTAGAGAACAATTTTGAGCTAGGGGGAGCCAAAGAGACCATAGAAATTTCCAAAGAATCAATTTAGAAGGGACGTTGGAATTAGGAGCTATTTATGGTCCAACATCATATGATGAAGACAATTTCTACTAATATTTCAAAATTGAATGGTATTGTCTCGTATGTTGACTGAAGTGCTTCAAATCACATGATATCCATGTAGAATGGTTTAATTGTTTGCAAAAAATGCAAGCTCTTGGATTGCTTGAAATAGGTGATGATACATCACATCCCATCGAGCATAGAAGAAACATAGCATTGTTCATGGAGGATGGGAAGTTAAAACAACTCGCTGATGTATTGCATGTTCCTAATATAGAAAAGAACCTATTTTTTGTTGGAAAAATGCTTGATGAGGGATCACAAGTTAAGTTCAAAACTGATGGGTTATAGATAGAAGAGTACAAGAAGAATGGAAGGCTGACACCGAAGGGAACAAAGTGGATGGGATGTTTGCCTTGAATGTGAAATTTTTGGAAATGAATGCAACCATGTTTGTAGAAGGTGTAGGTGTTATTTCTAACATAGAGATATGATAGACATGCAAATTTTCAAAGGCTAAATCTGATGCCATCAAAGGAGCTTGTCAACTGACTACCAAAATTTAATGTTGGAGAGATGCAAAAGATATGTGAATCATGTCAATTTGGTAAATAATCAAGAGCATGATTTTTGCATGACAAGCTTGTTAGTGACAATGTACTAGAGATAGTACATACATATGTTTGGGGATCCTGCAAAGACTACATCCATGGGAGGTTTTAAGTTTTATGTCACATTCATTGATGACCATACACAAAAAGTATGGGTATACCTCATGAAAGAGAGGAGTGAGGTATTTACTTACTTTTAGAATTTCAAGGCTATGGTGGAAAAAGTAGATAGGGAAGTACATCCAAACACTAAGATCCGATGGATCAAGTGGCCACATATCATATGAATTTAGAAATTTTCTAAAGAGTCATGGATTTCCAAGGAAATTTTCATGCAAGTACACACCACAATAGAATGACGTTTTTTAACAAAAAAATAAACATATTGGAGAAATAGCAAGAGTCTTCGTGGCTGAGACAAATATGGCACATTGTTATTGAGTAGAAGCTATTCACACAACTGTGTACATTATGAATAGAAATCCAATTATTGTTGTACACCAAGTAACACTCGAAGAGAAGTTTATAGGTAAAAAGTCAAACTTATTAGACATCAAAGTACTTGGTTCCATTGGATATGTGCATGTTCTAGATGAGTTGAGAGAGCAGCTTGATCCAAAAGAAAAAGAATATATCTTTGTTGGGTACCCCCTTGAGCAAAAGGGATATAAATATTACAACCCACTCAAATGACATGTGAAGGTAAGCACATATGTATTGTTTGATGAAATGTCAAGCTTGTATGTTGATGCAAAAGAACGACTTAATGATGACTCAAATGAAAAAGGAAATGCTAAAAAAGCAAGTGGAGAATTCAAGTTATGAGTGGATCAGATGTATTACCCAACATTATTTCCAACTCAAACCTGTGGAGTGGAAGATTGTGTGGAAATTTTAGTCAAGATAATTCATCAAATGCATCCAAGACAAGTAAAGAAAAGATTTCTACAACATATACATCATCAAATTTTGAAGACATTGATGGAGAATCAAGTAGTTCAGAAAAGACTCTTGATGAGGAACTTGGATTACCATCTTCGAAGACTGTAGGGGTAAGAAAGGCACATGCAGATGATATAATATGAAGAAGTTACCCAAGACTAAAGAGATCTAGGAGGATGTGGAATTTATCACAATGATTAATATATGATAGCTATATGGCTCATCATTCAACTCCCTTAGCCATATTGTGTTGATATGGTCAAACCTCTATACTCTTCTTTAGTTGAGGATAATGAAAGTGTTGGTTGCTTCTTGGAGCTCCATGATACAAGCTTTGAACTCACAAATACTAAGTAACCAAAGGTACTTCTTCTATCATCCTTATCTCTTGCCCAATCTGCATATGAATATATCTTGATATGCAAAATATAAAGATTACGGATAGAATATAACTTCATTAAGTGTACATTTGAGGTACTCAAGTACTCTCTTAGTAGCATCCATGTGTGGTCTTCTTGGAGAGTGCTTGAACTAGCTTATCACTCCTACACTATATGATATATCTACCCTTGTATGAGTAGCATAGATCAAGCAACCTACCAAGATTTAATACTCTTTAATGTCTTCAATTTTCTCACCTTCATAGACACTAAGTTCATGATTCATCTCAAAAGGCGTACTTGCAGGTTTAATGTTCTCCATTTTGAACTTTACAAGTAGATCCTTGATGTATCTCTTTTGGGTCAAATACATTCCTTCATCTATGTATATGACCTGCATACCTATGAACAATGTGAGCTCACCTAAATCATTGATTTTGAACTCCTCTTACATATGCCTTTTGATCCTTTGTATGCTATTCAAGTCATCTTATCACAATTATGTCATCTACATATACACACAAATAGATAACTTCATTGTGATCCTTCTTGATGAACAAAGAAGGGTCTACATTGCTTGACCTAAAACCTTGGTCTTGAAGATAGGTTACCAATCTCAAATTCCAAGCTCTAGGAGCTTGATTCAATCCATACAATGCCATTTGAGTTTGCATACATAAGATGTGTAATTAGGTTTTTCAAATCCTAGAGGTTCTGATATCTATACATCTTCACTTGTCCAACCATTGAGAAAAGTATTCTTCATATCTAATTGAAGTTGTCTCCAATTTCTTGCAACAATTACACTTAGCAATGTCTTGATTGTAGTCATCTTTGCAACTGATGAGAAGTTCTCCTCATAGTCTATACCATTAGCTTGAGCATATACTTTGGCAAATAATTTGGCCTTGTACCTACAAATTGATCCATCTAGTTTTCTTTATGGCTTATAGACCCATCTACAACCTATTACCTTCTTATTAGTTTGTATTGGAACCAACTCCAAAGTATCAATTTCTTTTAAGGATTCTATCTCCTCTTTCATAGCTTGATCCCAATTAGGGTTACCTTTTGCTTCTTCATATGTTGAATGTTCTTCTAAAATTGAATCTTTTGCCAAGTAAATTGAATGCTCTATAACAAATGTAGAATCATATCTATACCTTTCAAGTTGCTTTCTCTCCCTTATTTACCTTCTAGGAGTATGTTTGGAGCATTCTCCACAATTCTTGCATTTTAGCATTTCCTCTTGACTTCCAAAGCTTAAAGTCTCTTTCCTTCTCATCTTGATCATAATCAAATTCACTTCTTGGATCTTTGACATGTGTATCATGTTTGCTACCTAAAGAATGGAAATCAGAATCATGATCATATGATAGGTTTACCTTTTTTTTGTCCTAATCATACCAAGACATGTGTTCTTCAAACACAACATCCTTGCTTGTGGTGAATTACTTGGTGGAAGGATTATAAAACGTGTAGCCCATTTGAGTTGAATCATAGCCAATGAGAACCGCCTTAGTTCCCCTTTCATCTAGTTTACGTCTGATTTGTGAGGGTATATGTACAAAGCTAAACAATCAAATACCTTGCAATGTCCTAGAGTTGTTTTTCTACAATTCCATGCTTCATAAAGAGTCGTACCTTGAAAAGATTTGGATAGAAGTTTGTTCACAAGATATAAAACTATCGAGATTACTTTTGCCCATAAATAGTGTGGCAACTTCTTTCCTTCAAGCATTGTTCTAGCTGATCAAACTAGGGTCTTGTTTCTTCTCTCTACAATACCATTCAATGGAGGAGATTACGTGGTAGTCAGTTCCCTTTTGATGCCTTTATCCTACAACAACTCATCAAAATCTTTGGAGAAATATTCTCCCCCTCCATCAGATCAGAGTTTGTTCAATGATGTACCTATATGATTCTCCACATGTGCTACGTACTTCTTGAAGCATTCAAACACTTCACTTATGCATTTGATAAAGTACAGAATGGTCCGTCTACTATGATCATTAACAAAGGAAACATAATACCTTGATCCTGCCAATGAAGATTCCTAACTTGGTCCCCACACATTTGCATGTACTAAGTCCAAAAGCTTCTTGTGGATGTAGCCTTTGTGGTTGAATGGTTGTCGTTGTGCCTTCCCAATGTGACAAACATCACATCTGTTGATCATATGTTGCTTTGGTATGATTGGAAGCCCTAGAACACTTTGATCCCTACGTATATCCTTCAAGGTTCTTTAATTCACATGAGAAATTATCTTATGCCACACTTCAAGCTCACTTAGGGTTTGGGACCCTTTGGTTTCTCCTACTTCAAAAGTAAAGAGCCTACCATGATTCTCACCTTTGGCTATCTTCTTGAAGCCTTGACATGGGTCTTCCAAAAAATCTCCATGTTGGGTAAACCTAACTTACAAGACATTTCAACTATTTGGCCTACACTTATTAGTTTTTACTAATAGTGGGTACATAGAGAAGCTTACCTAGAATGTTTATCTTGCCATTGAAAGCTTTGACATTACCAAAATTCTCCACATTGTGCTTGGCATCATCCCCAATTTGTACTTCATGTCTATGCTTTAGACTTTCTAAGTTAGATAGAAGAGCAATGTTGCCTACAACATGGTTTGAACAACCTGAATCTATGTAGAATAAATGCTCATCTTCTTTACTGTCTTTGTGGCTTATATTCATAAGAAGCAATGAGTCTTCATGTCGTTGATCTTCTGAATAATTGTTGAAGTCCCTTCTATTGTGACTTCTATTGTTGTTGTTGAAGTTGTGTCCACCTCTACCTCTACTATTGCCGAATCCACCTCTTCCACCTCCTCTTTGAGTCCTTCCATTTGAACCAACAATTTTGAGTGGTGTGGTTGGTCTTCTCAGAGATAGCACAAGGTTGAATATTTTGACATTTTGATTTTTCATGCTTTGCTCTTTTCTCCTTCACCTTCCATTTGCTTTTTCTTGCATAGGTGGCTTGGGAAATCTCTTCTTCATCATCTTTCTTCTTCTTGCCTTTGTGTTTCTTATCTTTCTTATCTGCATAAAGAGCACTTGTTGTATTACCCTTATAAGAGTCACCTTCCTTCATATTATTGTTGGCCTCTTGGTTTAAGAGTTGTCCAAGGAATATATTGAATTTTGGTGTTTGTACATCCATGATGAGATCATAAGATGCAGTGAAGGATTTTCATTGCTTATTACTTCTAATTTGATTTACAATCTGCCTTATGATGGCCCCTTCTTCAATCAGCTCTCCAATGGATGCTAATTGATCTTCACCCTCCTTGATCTTGGTAACAAACTCTGTGTTAGTTTATTTTGTTGTATTATTCATTTGGTTGAACTCATTCCATAGATGATTCTTTTCTTTGCTTGGTTGGTACTAATGTACAAGAAGGTCTCAAGTGCATCTGAAGTCTCTTGAGATGTTTTGCATCCTCTAATATGTGCCAACAAAAAACTCAGAGATAGAGTTTAGTATATATGACCTTGCTTGAGCATCCCTTGTACACCAACATGTGAGTCTATATGTCTTCTCTTGTGTAGGTCCTCCTTTGGATATTGGAGTAGGCTTAGCTTCATCCCTTGTTATAGTCCCATAGATATTTCTACCTTGTAAATTGTATTCTAATTTGCAAAGCAACATAGTTATTCCTATCAAGTTTCTCAATCATTGAGGGAAATCCATCACCCATCTTGATGAAGCTATGATACCACTAAGAGAACTTGGAGAAGCTTGAGGGAGGTAGAAAAATGAGATGCCAAATGATGAAGTTTGGTCTATTGAACCATCAGAGGACATGCCCTTGAGCTTTTGGGGCATCAAATAGACCTTATAGGCTTGAAATTAGTGCAATAAAATCCAATATATCCTTTGGAGCATCAATGAGAAAGGGTTCTAAAACAAATAAGTTTGCACATTGACCCACTCAAAAAACTTGCTATTCTTGGATGAGACACCCAACTTCAAATGCTCAAGACAACCACCATGATAACAATTGGAAAAATTCTTTTTAGAGGAATGTTATAAATAGGGTCAAGTATCTAAAATGCACAAGAGAAGAATTTAATATCAACCTATGAGCTCGCAATAAGCTAAGAATTGATTGATGGTACCCCCGATTTTTTAGGGTTGTGCAAAGATAGACTGCGAGACAATAAATTGATGATTTCTAAAAATATGTAAACATACACTAGACGGTGATACCCTTTTTAATGAATTCTCACTCATCTATTCTAGAGCTCTCTAAAGAGAGAAGAATCCTTTGCAAGATAACTATTGTTGAAGATGATGATGCAGAGAAATGAAGGAGCAACACAATGATGACCAAAGTATATGTGTAATGCTTCAATTGTAATGTAAAATTGATATAGATTCTTTATATACACTCTCAAGGATCTTTCCATGCCTCTTCTTCCATGAATTCAAATTCAAATCTAGGTAGGCTTGGTAGTTGTGATGAATCAAACTACTTTCGTACAATTTAGGAAAACTAAAAGTGATCAGCTAATCTTGACCTAATTTGGTGATTGATTGAACTACCAAATTCAATTACCTAAAATGATCATAAAACATACTAAGAAAAGTAGCGAAAAATGATCATAAATAAAAAAACCTTTTAATGGATGTCCTTCACATTATCAGAACATTATGTAGAGATAATCCTCCTCAAGCATAGTGTAAGCTTGATGTTCCAACAATTATTCCATGGAATATGCCTTGAGTATGATGCAAAAGTATGATATGGCTGATTGTAAGCCAATATCTATGCCATTAGATCAAAATTTGACATTGGATGCTACCTCAAGTGAAGCATTGGAAAATGCTACTATGTACAATAGAATTGTGGGAAGTTCGATACATCTCACAATGACGAGGCCTGATCTAAGCTATAGTGCAAGAATTTAGAGCCAATCTATGCAAGATCCTAGGAAATCACATTTAGATGCTTTGGAATGCACTCTATGTTATGTGACTGCTACTTTGGACTATGTGTTGTTTTATGAAGCTCATGTAGAATTGTAGGTTCATGGATACAATGATGTAGATTGGGTTGGTAGTGTTCTAGATTGAAAATCTACTAATGATTTTCTATTTTGACTTGAGAGTACTTTTGTTTCATGGAGCAGTAAAACGAAACCCATCATTGCTTTGTCAAGTAAGGCTGAGCATAGAGGTGCTACGATGGTAGCATGTGAGGTATCATGGCTAGAGATACTACTTGGAGATTTAGATGTAGAAGTGCACAAGCCTATTAGTATTTATTGTGATAATATTAAAAGCATATGATTAGCATGAAATGCTATTTTTCATGCTAGAACAAAACACATCTAGGTAAATCATCACTTAATGAGAGAGAAGCTATTGGCAAGTGATATTGATCTTGTTTATGTGAGGACACATGAGCATGTTGTTGATATTTTCACTAAAGCACTTGCAACAGAGAAGCTAAAAAAGTTTCACAAGATGCTTGGATTATAGGACATGCCATGCATAGTGTTGAGATACTTTCCATGAGATTCACCAGATTTATCTACCGAGAGTGATGGAATATTTGGTTTCTTGCCAACTCACTCATTCACAAATATTAGGGTTTTTTTTTTGTACTCCTCTTTATAAATAGTATTGATTTTATTGTTGTATTAGGTCATTCTTGTATATATTATCTTTATGTAATAGAATAAGTAGAAGAAGAAACTTGTAACATAATCCTAGTAGGAGATGGTTGAACTACACCCTAAGAGAGAGGATTAGGAAGTAATCCTCAACCATGGCTTTTGGGGCGTGGTTAGCCCATCACATTCCTAACCAAGAGGTTGTGAGTTCAATCTCTTACATTGGTATCAGAGCCTAGGAAGTAGGCTTGGGCAAAGTGGAATGATCCAATGGCCTCTAAAAAAGGCGCTTGGGCATCCTCCATGTGAAAGGGTAGGAATTGTGGAAGGCGCGCGTCGATTTCAATGATGGACCTTACAATGATTGGGGTGTATCTCCCAATCCGTAGGTCGGATTGAGGCGTGTAATATACCGTTGGAAAGCTCTCGGAATGAACTTTCCAATGAGCAAGGTTGGAAGTGTGAATTCCTTGGGAATCCTTGGGTGGCACTTGATTGAGTGTTCAAGAAACTGTGTGAGGGTGCATCCTGCCAGTTCAGGGTACATCCTGCCAGGGTACATCCAGGGTACATCCTACCAGTCCCATAGCTGGTCAGGGTACATTCCCTAGGGCGTTCAAGGGGGGAAGAATGTAACATAATCCTAGTAGGAGATGGTTGAACTACACCCTAAGAGAGAGGATTAGGAAGTAATCCTCAACCATGGCTTTTGGGGCAAGTGGTTAGCCCATCACATTCCTAACCAAGAGGTTGTGAGTTCAATTCCTTACAAAACTTCTTCCTTGCCATAATCTGTGTGCACTCCTCTCCTAGTGTGTGAGAGCTCTCTTCCTTATCTCCTTTATCTTTATGTGATTAGGATAAATAGCTTCATCATGATGTTTAGGCATACTGTGTGGTAACCAAGACAACTATAAGTGCCACACCCTTCAATTTAGTCTACTATCATAATGGCATACTTCCCACTGGATTCTTTACTCCAACTTTAAGAATTGCATGGGATTACCAGTAAGCTAGTTATGCGCTCTCTCCACTAGTGGATGAGTTAGAATAGCTTTAAGAGACTCCACTCATTGTAGTTGTGTGCATCTATGCTGCCAAGACACGATATAAAACCTACTATGATGCTCACATCCATGATAAATATCTACAAGTAAGAGATTTTTTCTTGGTATATATTCTTAAGCAGCACATGAAGATCAGAAGAGGGGCTATGGACCACTCATAGTCAACCATGTATATTCAAGAAATGAAGTTAGTTTGGACACACCTAATGATGATATCTTGCCAAACTACATTATTGGTTGTTGATTGAAGCTCTATTAGGAGACTCTTATACTACAAAGGCTTTTCCATACTTGAAAAAGTAGAGAACAAGAAAGATGAAGCTAAGTGCATTAGAGATAAACCACAATAAGGTGCACTCAAGTACATAGCTAAGAGGAAAGCTTGGATACAAATAAGGGATGATGACAAAGAATGAAAATATTTGGTGAGGTTTATCCAATTTCTAGATACAATCATTGTGGTCCACATGCTTGTTCATGCCCAATCATAAAATTCTAAGTGGGTTTCCATGTTGCAAATGTTTTCCAATCATTATTCGATACAAAAGCCTCATGCAATACCATCTAATAGTCACTAGTTTCTACATGGATGTCCATCATTAGAGAAACTCAAGCTTCCTAGTAAGCGTAAGTGACACATATATTCAATGTGTGAGTGTAGATTGCATTGGACACTAAAGGTTGACTAGTAGGGAGAATGAGAATGGGGTTGAACAATGTGGCAAAAATGGCTACAACTACACATGAGATTCACTCACACACTCAATTCAATATGACAACCAAGTGCAAAAATAGAGGTCCAAGTGCGAAACTATAGATTAAACCATTTAAAAGCTTACAAAGACGAATGTAATGTCTTAGTACTTCCTTATAAATTAGATCAAAGGGATGCAATAAGGATATGATAAACAAATGGATAGAGAATGCAAAGGAATGTAGGTGGAGACACATACAAAGGGGTAGAGCCAACTAAAATGATGGGTGACGAGACAATACACAAGGGGAGGCAAGTAGGGAGGGGTGAAACACAAGATATGACACAAGTATAGAGGGGTGGAGCCAAGTAAAATGATAGGGTATGAAACAATACACAAGGAGAGAGAAGTACATAGGGGTGAAACCACCAGGTATCATGGTAGGGGACTATTGGTACGATGATAACTTAAAGATAGAATATTGAGATTCAAGGATCCTTCCATGGTGGGCATGTTTTTTGCACCTTATTGGGCACCAACCCTTAGGTAGCCTAACCAATGGTTCGCCAGATGGTCCCTTTATCTGAGCCCTGAGCCCTCTTGAGGACGATGGAAACCAATAGAGAAGGAGAAAAGTACACTTCAATAAGTAGAAAGTACACTTCAATAAGTGGAAAGTACACTTCAATTATTGAGAGAAAGAACAAGTGGGGCTCTACAGGTGCTTTCCACTAGAGGGCTCTCCATGCCAGAGAGCATGAGACCAAGTAAGGAGTTGGAGAGGTTGTTGGAAAGAAAAAGAACTTGATCACATGGAGAAGAACTTGACCACCACGAGAGAGGAACATGACCACCTACTTGTAGAGAGATTGAAAGATGCAAAGAGATTGTCGTAGAGAGGTTGAAAGAAGTAGAAGAGTGTTTGGAGAGAGTGAGTGAATCATGCTCTTGTAGAAAGGGGGAGAGAAATGTAGTTTCCTAATTCCACATTGAGATCCAATTTCCTTGGAGTGAAGCATTGGTGCACCACAAGTATGGTGTTTTCCAGAAGAAAGGAGCTAGCAAGGATAGCGCTATAAGAGGGAAATTATGTGGGGATACCAAAAGAAGATAATTTGAAGGAGTGTCCCAAGATGAAGAATGAGTCCATAGAGAAAAAGGGTGAGGTAAGACAATGGTTTCAAGATGCTTTTCACTTATGACTCCAATGAGAGGATAAGTGTGGTCTATCATGGTGTAATCTAGTGTAATGTAGTGTGATCTAGTGTAGTCATGTTTAGTGTGGTGTAATGTGGTGTAATCTAGTGTAATCATGTTTAGTGTGGTGCGATGTTGTGTAATTTGGTGTAATGGGGTGTAAGAATGGTTATTACACAAGGGGTATGAATAATTAAATCAAGAATGATAATCTTCAACATTCTTATTGAGAGCATCCCCCACAAAAATAAGCATAAAGAGATATCCTTGTGTCAGATCAACATGATCCAACAATTGCTTTTGGGGTTTTGATGTGCTCCAAATGCATTGGTCCATTCAAAATTTTGAAATTCCGGATCACGGAGAAGGTACAAGGGGAGAGATGCATAATGATGGTGGGGTTAGAGAAGCTACATCAAGGAATGAGATGAAATGAACCAACTAGTCAACGATTCATCATGTTCAACTTCTAGGAAGAAAAATTGAAGCCATAGAGTATTATTACAACCAAATGAGAAGTTTGCGGGGATTTAATACTTCTTGAGTAGACAAATGAAGTCATGGACTAATGAGGAGACTAATGAGAAATGAGAAAAACAAATATAAAAAAACTTGGGTTTTGTTAATAAGGGCTTAACTTATCTGTGAGGCTAATAGCAGACATGCTCCTCCTTTACCTTGTATTTTGAGCTGAGGATCATACTTTAGCATTCACTTGCCTTAGAACAAATGTCTAAGAAAGGCCTTATGTAATCTCATGCTTTCTGTAAGAGTATTCGATCTTGCAAGAGCCATTCTGCAAGAACTGATGGTGGGGTGCTTGAGTCAGCATCATCAACCATATCCTCATCCTTAGCAAGATTGAATGCCTTCTTGTTGATAGTATTCTCATCCTCTGTAGAGTTGAATACAAAGTTGAATGCCTTCTTTCTGAGTTCCTTATCTAGGCATGCTAGTGTCCTCTTAACTTCAATAGTGAACATCTTTGCCTCTCTCCAACTGTGAGATATCTCTTCCAAAGGTAACCTATTTAAGGGATCCTCTTTGAAGACTTCCTTCCATTATTCATTATCATCTTGATGTAGCATGGACTTCTTACCCATTTTGTGATCCATTATGAGCCCTCTTAGACCAATTACTTATGTGTTCTCTTTGTTCATAGTAAAAGAGGTAGCGTAGCAAGGTGGACATTCTACCCCCATCCATTCAAGTAGCTCGGTCTCATGATCCACTCCCCTTAGCCATGGGAAGTCTGATTTTGCTTCTCCTTATACCATTATGGAACTAGTTGTTCCTAGTGTAGTAAGGTCTGGTCCAACTTCCGTACACACTTGTTTCATGGCAACATCCTCTTGTGCCCACATTGATTCATGCTCATAATGGTGGATAACTTTGAAATGAAGAAGCCGGGTTCCATACAATGAGCAAAGGAAGCTTGCTAGTGCATGTGCAAGCGACAATACTACAAAATCTAATGCAAAAATGGACCCTTGTATATCCACTGCTATCTTTTCTACCACTCTCATTGGTCTTACCTTACTTTGAATTGCCATGCTGACTATGAATTCTGATTTTTTGGAAGGTATCAACATTTTCTCTATAAATCAATAAATTCCTACTATTGTACAAAGCTAATGTTACATTATTTAGGGATCATACATCTAGAGGACTCCTCTAGAGCATTTACATGGCTTCTTGAAGATTTGACAGTGGGGCTTTGAAAAAGAAAAATGGGCAAAATATGAAATTTTGGGCCCCTTGTCTTCACTTCTTTCTCTTTCCTTGTTCCCTATCTCTTTCTCTTAAGTCCTCTGCAACACTCTCCCCCTCTTAGTCTTTGTCATCCCTTGACATGCTTCCGTGGGTTTCCTTGACATGCAACAAGTGGCTAGAGATGGACCAATTCTTTAAACATGTTTAAACAACTTTTATGAGCAAAATATCAGTGGCACTAGTAGGAATATAGGTGCATAGCAACGGTTAACGCGACACATGCTATAAAATTGCATAAAGCATCACAACAAGCATCGAGTGCGAAATGTCAGTTAAATGACGAAAAATTTGACGTTTTTATCGATGTGTGGCACGAAGGGATATGCAATGATTACATCGAGTGTCGTTAAAGCAACGCTAATTTGTGTCGCATAAGCGATGCTATCTAGACAAGCATTTGTGATGCGTTAGCATCGCCTACACGATGGGTTTTTTATGAAAAAAAATTAAAACATTGGAGACTCTTTGATCGGCATCTACACACATTTGATCAAAGAGCTCTCCAATGTTCACAATTACGTTGTGCTTACGAGCTGAAACAATCACTTGCATAAATGTTGTTTTGTCTAATCTCTATCTTATTGTCTCTCTCTCTCTCTGTTTCTCTCTTTCTACCTCTTTCTCTCTTTGAATTCTCTCTCTCTCTCTCTCTCTCTCTCTATTGTAGGTTATTCAAGAAGTTAACCAAGCAAAAAATATGGCTAACTATTGTAAGTACAATTTCCATTCTTTGTATATCATTTGAATTGTGTTATTTTCATTAGTTAGCATACTTACACTATATGATATGCACATATACACTTATACATGATGAAAATGCATGTTCACACATATACACATATACGCATGCACATACACACACATATATACACACACATACATGTGCACATACACTTACACATACACACACATACACATGCATATGCACAAGCATTTCTACAACCACATAAAAAGGCTTGCATGCATGCATTATTTCATATATACAGACACATACACACATTAACATATACTTAAATACATGTATATGCACATCCACATGCATGCACATGGATGCATATGGAAATGCATCCACACACACATGCATGTTTCATACATATACACATGCATATACATACACTTGTATATGTTTATACACATAAACATACATATGCACATATGTATATATACACACACATACACATACATACATATACATATATACACTTACACATGCACATACATACATATACACATATACATGCACATACACACATATACACATACACTTACACGTTCACACATATCCACATACACACACACATGCACATACACACACATGCACATACATACATATACACATATACATGCACATACACACATATACACATACACTTACACATATACATGCACATACATCTACACACAGATGCACATGCACATGCATATACACATATACACTTACACATGCACATGCACATACATACACACACACATACACATGCACATGCACATACACATACATACGCATATACACTTACACATGCACATGCACATACATGCATATACACATATACATATGCACATGCATACATATACACACACATATTACACACATATACATGCACATACGTACACACAAATATTACACACATATACATGCACATACATACATACATATACACGCATACACATGCACATACACATACCTACACATATACACTTACACATGCACATGCATATACACATACATACATGCACATATATACATAGATACATACATATACATGCGTATAGACACACTTACACATATAGATATATACCTACACGTGCATATATACATTTTATATACACACAAGCACACATAAATATGAATGAAATATATAATTAAAGTAATAAAACACATGCTTAATATAAACAATAATAAAAAACAATAGAACATGACTTTTCATTACTTAATACCATACACACAATTCAAAACATAACGGAAATGAACAATATATATATATATATATATATATATATATATATATATATATATATATATATATATATATATATATATATATATATATATATATATATATATATATATATATATATATCAATGTAAATACGTATCGAATGTCATAATCAAGAATCCTAATCATCGTCATCATCATCATCCTCATCCTCATCATCACGATCATCTGCATGATCGGATGTATTTGTGTGAGCACCCTATCTATGATGATTGAGATCGTCCCTCCTGTGATTGTCTCTCCACCTCATCCATATCTGCCTCTCCATAATACTCCTATATTACATATAACAAACATAAATAAGTAAAGCAATTAAAACATCCATAAAAATAAAATAATTAGATATAACCCTTGCTATGCCACGTATCGAAGACCATGATTGGAATGTATTGAACATGAGGCAGAGTATGATACTTTTAAGTGTGCACCACCACCTGGTCAATGTGATAATGCTTGGGTATGTATTTTTTATAGAAACTAATGTCATTATTTTATTTAAAAACCATATACAAAATCAAATTACGTTGATATACAGGAAGACTTGCTCGATGATGATGATGATAATAATTCTCATACTCATAATGTTAATATACCTCGTACACGTCATGGACTTGTTGTTCATCAATTAAAAGCAGAGGTTTCTAGAAAGCCTCTACCTCCTAGTTTAGATACTAAAATGGCTATAGATTATCCATTGCTAGCTCGTGATCATTCTCTAGTACAAACATATGATAGAAGAAGATATGGAGGATGGAATAGAGGACCACTTCCTTTAGATGGAGAGGTTTTTAACTTTTGGGGTAATTGCTCCATCCACTATTACTAATGTTGGTTGTGGTCTCTTTATTGTAGAGGATTTGTATGTGCCTCCGGACTCTAAAGTCACTCTTATGTCATTTTGTGGTCCTATATATGGATGGGGAGATTGGCATCGACTTGCAAGTTATGTTCAAAGCATGAGTACTTATGGAATATGCTTGAATGCAGCATCCCTTAATAGTAGAAGGATTTCACATGCAGAAAATGAAAGAGTATATATTGATGGAAGACCTTACATGCATGGAAATATAGAAGGTTTAACAAATAGTAGTCGAGGGTTACATAATAGTTCAAGGACTAATTGCACATTTGAGGCGCGTGAAAATAGTCATGAATCACCATACATGAGTAGAGATGTATCAAGATACATAGTTGTCAATGCTATTAGTACATTACATGCTAGTGATGAATTATTAGTGAATTATGGATGGCGTAGACCTCCAAGAGCACTTTTTAGCTAGAGAGAGAATGAAAATTTTCTATCCATATTTAAAAGTTTATATATTTAATTTTATGTTTAAAGTTTACTTTTTATTCATTTATGGAATATTAATGATTTTTATTCATGTGTGTAGATTCCAACGTATGATGTTGATGATATTCCTCCACACCATTCACAATTTCCAGTAAGGCCTCATTTATCAAAAGCTTCTATGAGGAGGCTATGCAAAAGTGATCCTGTGGAATATGCAAGGTTGAAAGACCTATATTCAAAAGGAGATAAAGTACAAGATTTGTGCGACAATGATGAAGATGATGGCATGGTAGATTTTATTGAGGATTGGTACCAAAATGACACTGAGAGCATTGATATTTCTAAAAATGAGAAATATCTTTGAGAGGAATGTCTAAAGCATGTATATGAAGGAAGTCATTTGACACGACTAAGCGCGAGCTTAATTATTCTCAGTCTTCAAAATCATTTTGGATGGAGTCATGTATCTGTTTCGACACTATCAAGGTATAATTTTTAATTTTCTATCTATTTTTATATATACATGCATAAATATGTTTTTATATATACATGCATACATATACATACACATATATATATGCATGAATGTATACACACATATAAACATACACACACATATACACACATACATATGTTATCAGAGTAAAGTCAAATTATACATACCTGTATCGAATGAAGATATTATGTCCATCTAGCCTCTGGAATTGTCCGCCCAACCTTTAGAATCTTCTTGACACATCTGCTTCTCCTATTCTAGTCGACCTAATACCTGCACTGCTAACTTTCTTATGAACTTTGCATACAAATATTAAGTATGAGTTAGCTATGGAGGTATTAAATTGTTTGAAAAATAGGAGAAGTAAATTTATCTCGAAGATTTTGAAGGATGGAAGAATAATTTTAAAGGATAGGTGGACACAAAGTGTTCAATCAGCGTAGGTTTTTGTTTTTACCTTAGCTAAGGTAAGAAAAAGAACTTGCATTGAATGAACACTTTCTGTCAGCCCATACTTTAAAACTATTTATCCATCTTCCAAAATCTTCGAGAGAAATTTGCTTATCTTGCTTTCCAAACGACCTAATACCTCCATAGTTAACTGATACTTAATCCTTGTAAACAAATATGTAAGTCTTAGTTAGCAACGCAGGTAATAGATTGACTATAAAATGGGAGATAGCCAATGGATTCATTGGTGTAGATATCTATATGAAAGTCTGCAAACCACAATAAGCAAAAAAAAAAAAACCGAAATCAAATATACACAGCTACACATGCATACATACATACACATACATACATACATACACATTCATACATACATACACATACATACATACATATATATACGCACATACGCATACATATATACATACACATAGGCATACATATATATACATATATATACACATATAAAGCACATATACACACATACATACATATACACATATGTGTATACGCATACACATATACATACATATACACATACGCGTATGTATATGCATGCACATGCATATACATATCCACATACACATACACATAAAATTATATGCATATATATACATATATATATGTATATTTATTTATTTATTTTTATTAATATGTCTTTTTTTCATGAACTTACAGGTTATTATTTGAAAAGTTTTTACCAAGTCAGAATATTCTTCCTACCTCACATGATGAAATGAAGAAGATAATCAACAATCTTGGTATAGATTATCAATGTATACATGCATGTCCTAACTATTGTATTTTATATAGAGGTGAATATGCAGACTCTTTGACATGTCCAAAATATCAATCTCCTTGATATAAGGATGAAGAAGGTAAAATCCCAAAAAAGATATTGAGACATTTTCCATTGGCTCCACGGATTAGACATATGTTTCAAAGCCCCAAATTGTCAAAGCTTTTGACATGGGGACATGATCATAAAAGTACTGATCGAATAATCAAAATTCCTCATGATAGTGTTGCTTTTCAGGATATTGATTCTACATGGCCTGATTTTGTACAAAATCCACAGAATCTAAAGTTAGGAATTGCATTAGATGGGGATAATCCATTCTCTACAAAATCCTATAAATGGTCAACATGTCCAGTGGTAGTCATAAACTACAATCTTGTGCCATATCTTAGCATTAAAAAGGAACATTTGATGCTTTCACTTTTAATCCCAGGAAAAAGACAAGTTAAAGATATGAATATATATCTTGCTCCTCTCATTGATGATCTCCAAGAGTTATGGAGAGGTATTAATGTCATTGATGTATCAAAAAGCATCAATGAAAGATATATTATGGTTCATGGTATTGTGGCTTGGACTATTCACGATTTTCCAGGATATGGTATTTGTTCAAGGATTGATGTAATTTTTTAATTCAATATGCATACAAATAAATGTGAGCTAATCTAATTACATTTTTATCGTTTTCATGATGCAGGAATATCTACTAAGGGTTATAAAGCTTGTGCATATTGTGGTGATTGGTTGAGATCAATCTATAATCTCAATAAAAATATTTATCTTCGATATCGACGATTCTTGCCTGATGATCATCCATTAAGATCTAAAAGAGAAGTGATACATTTTAATGGAAAGCTTGAAACATGTTAGTGTCCAAAACCTATGACGCCTATGGATTGGTATAAAAAATGGACAGATGGATCGCTGATAGATCCAGAATCAGAAACCTTCAATGAGGATGAAGATAATGAGAATGTGAAGAGAGGTAAAGGAAAATTGGCACTCACAGAGAATATATCAATATGGTATTCTTTGGAGTATTGGAAAGAGTTAAAAGTATGTCATCTTCTTGATCCTATGCATATATTCAAGAATATTGGTTATTCATTATGGTAGCATCTTCTTGGACTAAAAGATACCATAGCATCAAGGAATGATTTGAAGGATCAAAATCAAAACCAAAGTTATGGCCAATTTTTCATAGATATCGATAGGAAATGACTTATGCACCTGCTCCTTGGGTACTTACAACAAAAGAGATATAGACTATCAACAATAGGATTCAATTGATTCGGACTCCTATAGGACATGGAGCATCTTTCCAGAACATGTTTACTATGGATGATAAGAGTTTATTTGGGTTTAAGACCCATCTTTTTGAAACATATTTTACCTTTGGTTATCAATGGATGTACAATGAAAGGAGTACGAGATGTGATCTATCATCTTGGATCGCTTATAAGGTAATTATGATACTTTTACATTTAATATATATGAGTATTTGATATCTTTTATTTTTTAATTAACTTCTTTATAATTTTTTATTATCATATGTATAGGTGGATTACATCAAAAGAGATTGACAAAAACTCAATCCCACAAAAGAAATGTGAATGTAAATAGCTACTATGTTTGATGGAGAAAGAGCTTCCTACTTCATTTTTTGATGTTCAAGCTCATTTATTAGTCCATCTTGCAGATGAAATAGATATTGTAGGTGTTGTCAACACTCGATGGGTGTTTTGGGTTGAGCGATTTATGGGAATATTAAAACATTATGTGCGGCAAAGAGCGAAACCAGAAGGATCCATGTAAAAGGATTGGATGTGTGAAGAGTGCATGTACTATGCTAGTGAGTACCTTGAAAGAGTTCATGAAAAAGCTCCACGTGCATGGACCAACGAGTCTTCTTCAAAAATAACAGACGAGGTATTATCAGGTAAGGGAGTTCCATTTTTATATACATTTCAAGGAAAAAATGATGTTTCTACTTTTGTAGCATATAATAGCAAATGCATGCAAGCATTCCTTAGCGAGTACGAATAGGAACTTCAAAATCTCTGAAGTAAAAGATGGATGAACAAAAGATATAGAAGTAATATCGATAATAATGATATTACAAATATATCTTCTTTCATGGATTGGCTATATACTCGTTTGCAACACACCAACGCAAATAATGAAGAAATATTAGTTTCAATTTACTAATTTAATTTCGTTTGCAAGCTCGAATGTTCACTAATATGTGGGCTTTGGAACAACATAGTAGAATCAAAGCGATTGATTCTTTACGTAAAACAGAGGATTCTAGTATTGTTACTTCTTTCAAGCAACTATCACGTGCTAGCTCAAAAGACACCAACCTTATAGATGGCGAACTTGGTTACGTGGGAAGTGTTGTTGATATCTACGAAATATCATTTTGTACATTCAAACAGGTAGAAAAAAGTTTATATTTTTTATGATAGAGTCTATTATTTTTTTTAAGCACCTAATAATGGTTTTTTGTTTTTATATATTTTGATAGGTCATTTTGAAGGTTGACTATTTTCAAGCTGAGTATAAAGGTAGTAATTCCACATTGAGAAACGAACTATCTAGGTTTTGAGCAATTGATTCTTCCAAGGTAATGTGATCTACTAGAGAAGCATATATTCTTCCTAGGCATATTGAACAAGCATTTTTTATAAAGACCCTGATACTCATCCTTGCTGGCAAGTCATTCATGTTCAACTTAGAAGTAGGTCATTGTTTGAACAATTTATTGTTAGAGAGATCGAAGAAAGTCCTCTTGATGATTCACCATCAGATACTGATACATCAACATCTGAAAGAGAAATTAGAATCATTATACATGATAATGATACTAATCTTTTTGATGAAGAGGATAATACTCTACATGTTGATTCTACTAATGATGAAGAGGAATTACCAGAAATCGATATTAATCCATCACTAGATGATGTCATTCATGAGAACACAAATTCAACAATAGAAGAAGTAAATGAAATCAATAAGGATAATGAAGATGAGACTATATTGATGTCTTACCAAAATGATGGCAATAATGAAAACATATGAGTTGATTAGATAGTAAATCCTACTCTAGTTATCGATCAATGAATCATTTGAATGGATATCAGATAATAGATTCTTCTTTATTCAACTAGAATATCGATGAATCCTACTAGAAATATGAACTCATGTTCTTTTAAGTTATAACATGAATCTCGGGGGTATTCCTAATTATTTTATATATAGCTTTATCTTTGAGGAGAAAATTTTTGTCATGTATGTATGCATATGTGTGGGTATTCATGTGTATTATATGTATACATGTATTAGTATGCACATATATGTGTTTCATGTATATATATGTGTGTGCATGTATGTGGTATATGTATACATTTGTTAGTATGCATACATGTATATATGCATATGCAAGTGTGTTTATAATTGTGTATGCATGTATAAGTATACATGTGTGCACATATATGTGATGTGTACATGTATATATGTATATGTGTCTATGTGTAAATGTGTACACGTAAATATGTATGCATGTATGTGTATACATGTGTGCATATGGGCATGTATGTGTGATGCATAATGTATCTACTCCATTTTATATTTATGTATGTGTATCTACATTATGTGTATGTATCTTTATATATATCATGATCCTCGTTGATTCGAGTAGCTATATATAGAGGCATAAGGTTGGGGGGAGAGACATCTCTTTAGTAGGTGGTTGGAGGAATAGATGCAATGTGTATATATACTTCAATCATATGGCTAAAAGGCTGAATTAGAGTTTTTAAATTAGGGTTTGTAAAACCCTAATATCAAAATTAGTGTTTTCGAATTAGGATTTTTGAAATAGGATATGTATATATATATATATATATATATATATATATATATATATATATATATATATATATATATATATATATATATATATATATCATATTATATTATATATATATATATATATATATATATATTGATGGAGAGTGTTAATCTCCAAAAGAACAAGTTAACCTTGAATTTAGATCACCTCTATATCAAGATTAACCTTAGACTCCACCAAACTTAGAGAACTTTCACCAATTTATCAGAAAATTGATTATTCTGAAAAATTCAGCTTCTTCAGAAAAGTCTGCTGCAGATTAATCACTCATTGACTAATCAATCCTGTAACGTTTTTTATAAAACTTTGCACAACACTTCGCCTTAAGGTTGCGCAACTTTGCCAAGTTAAATCTCTCAAAAAGATTGAGTACATACTGAGAAATGTGTGAAACACTTTACCTATGTCTGAAAGAGCTTCTCTGCAATGGCGACTTTGACACCTGCAACTTCTTAGCACTGGTTCTCCCAAAGTAAATCCCGTTTGATCAAGATCTTTTAGCCATAGATGGCTTACCTTCCAACTTAGATTTTAAGCCCTCACTTGTGTAAAACTTTACACTGTGGACTGAGCAATGATCATTTCATTGAAGATGAAATGTGCGCCAGATTTTACGACTCTTAGAACATTCTTACATATGAATGTTCCTAATCAAAATTCTCTCAGCCTGATTTCAATTAACCTCTCAAATTCTAGCCATAGATAGATTAGCTATGGACTTAGACACGTGCAGAAGGATTTCTCAAAAGATTAAACACAGAAGGAGCAGACTGCTAAACATCGGGCGCAAGTTTCTCGATTTCTTCAGAAAATTTACATACAAGTGAGGATAGATGATTCACTCACTTTCAATGTGTCTAATGACACTAATTTCTCTCTCCCTATTCTCTAATCTTCTTCTGCTCTCTTTGCCCGACATTTTCCAACATATTTATATATGAATATATACAAGTGTATGACTAAACAAAGATATAAGTCAGCTAATGTACATATGTGTACATATCTTTGGATTTTCTGAACATGTCCTTCATTCAACCATCTGACTTTGTTTTCTTCTTGACTCCTTGATTTCATTCCTCCATAATTCTTCAATTTATGATTGTCATGCACCAACAGCTCCCCCTCAATCATTAATTGAGGTTCTTCTCTATCTTCTTTACTCCAGCCATATCCTTGAATCTTTGTAGTTTTGGTCCATCTAGACTTTTTGTCATCATATCTGCAACTTGATCTTTTGTAGGAGTGTGTATGACTTCAATCTCCTTCTCAATGACCTTCTCTCTCAGAAAATGATACTGTATTTCAATATGCTTAGTTCTCTTTTGCAGCTTCCACCATACCTTTATATTCTGCTTCTGTAGATGACAAAGCAACTGTATGTTGCTTCTTGGAACACCATGAAATCAATTTGTCTCCTACATAGCACAAGTATCCATGTGTTGATCTTCTATCATCCACATTACCTGCCCAATCTGCATCACTATATATCTTCACTCTTGTATCAGAAGTAAATCCATAGTACAACCCTTCTCTGAGTGTACCCTTGATGTACCTAAGTACTCTTTGTCCTGCAATCCAATGTTCCTTTCTAGGACAATGCATAAATTGTGAAAGCACACCAACTGCATATGATAAATCAGGCCTTGTCAATGTAGCATAGATCAAGCTACCAACCAAACTTTGATAGAGTTTCATATCTTTGAACTCTTCTCCTCCAAACCTAGACAATTTATGGTTCACTTCCAAAGGTGTAGGTGCAACCCTGCAATCTTCCATTTTAAATTTGGTTAGCAAATTTTTAAGATACCTTTCTTGGGTCACATATACTCCATGTTGAGTATAAGAGATCTCCATTCCCAAGAAGAATGATAGGTTCCCCAAATCACTGATTTTAAACTCTTTCTCCATCTGCTTCTTGATCATTTGTATTCCCTTATCATCTGTTCCTGTAAGTATTATGTCATCAACATAAATACACACATAAATGAACCCATCTTCACTTGCTTTGACTAGCAAGCTACTATCTGCCTTTGATGCTTGAAATCCAAGATCATTCAAGAATTTTACAAGCCTATAATTCCAAGCCCTTGGGGCCTGCTTCAACCCATACAAAGCTCTCTTGAGCTTACACACATAATTTGGACTCACTTGATCTTTGAACCCATCTGGTTGCTCCATGTAGACTTCATCTGAAATGTAACCATTCAAGAAAGCATTTTTGACATCTAATTGAGATAACTTCCAACCTTTGCAAGCAGCAATTGCTATGAGTGTCCTGATGGTTGTCATCTTTGCCACAGGACTATAAGTCTCATCATAATCTATTCCATATGTCTGTGCATATCCTTTCACAACAAGTCTAGCTTTGTACCTAGACACACTTCCATCTGCAAATCTTTTAGTCTTGTAAACCCACTTACAACCAATGATTTTCTGACTATTAGGTTTAGGAACCAAATCCCATGTTTGATTCTCTATCAATGCATCATACTCCTCTTGCATAGCATCTTCCCAATTCTTCTTCCCTTTGGCCTCTTCATATGTAGAAGGGTCTTCATCTACTTTTACCAAATAAGCATAATCTTTAGTAGTTAAGAATGAAGTGTCATAGCTATACCTTGTAGGTTGCCATTTGTGCCTAGATGACCTTCTAACTTCTGCACTTCTTGAAGTTTCTGGTTCATCACATTCTGGATCAAACCTTGGCCTCTCTTCAACTTCAACCTGCACTTCATTGTTCTCACTTTCATCAAGTAATTGAATCTTTGCTTTACCTTTTCTTTGATCCACTACTTCTTCATCATCTGCATGTACATTATATTTACCTGCATACCAAGTACCTTGCTCATCAAATGTAACATCCTTGGATACAATAAATTGCTTTGTGGATGGACTCCACAACCTGTATCCCATTTGCTTATCATCATAGCCAATGAATACATACTTTTCTGCCTTAGGCTCCAACTTATGCCTCAATTGAGATGGCACATATGCATATGCCAAGCATCCAAATATTCTGCAATGATCTAAGGTAGGTTTCTTACCCCACCAAGCTTCATATGGTGTCATGCCCTGCAAAGCTTTACAAGGCAATCTATTGACCAAGTATGTAGCTGTATTTACAGCCTCTGCCCACAAATAATTTGGACAATTCTTCTCTTTCATCATGGACCTTGCAAACTCAACAAGAGTCCTATTTCTTCTTTCTGCTACCCCATTTTGTTGAGGAGAATACCTGCAAGTAACTTCTCTCTTTATACCTGCATTCCACAAATAATCATTGAACTCATTTGAAAAATACTCTCCCCCTCCATCTGACCTTAGTCTCTTTAATTTTTGACCTGTAATCCTTTCTGCATATGCATGATAGTGTTTAAATGTATTAAACACTTCTGACTTTTCTTTAATCACATAAATTGTGATCCACCTGGTAGCATCATCAACATATATGACATAATATCTTGAACCATTTATACTAAAGTCCTTTGAAGGACCCCACACATCTGTATGCACCAATTCAAGTCTTTCTGAATACATAAATCCATGCTTGGAATAGGATTGCTTATGAGCCTTACCTAATTGACATGCCTCACATCTGTATGTCATGTGTTGACCTGCAATGTTAGGCAATCCAAGCACTGAATCATTGTTAATCATTTCTTTAATACCTCTTTCATTAAAGTGTCCAAGTCTTTTGTGCCAAAGATCCAATTCTGACACCTTTTGCTCTCCATATGTGAACATAGCATGTCCAACATTTCCTTGTACCTTCAATGTGAAAAGCCTTCCTTCTTTCTTTCCTGCAATAATTTGTTTATACCCTTGACTAGGGTCTTCCACATAAACTCCATCATTGGTAAACCTTACCTCATATCCTTTTTCCACAATTTGACCTACACTGATCAAATTCTTTGGAATTGTGGGAACATAAAGAACCTTACTCAGAAGAGTGCTCCCATCCTTAGCTTTGACTGAACCAATTGACTTTACCTTATGCTTTGTATTATCACCTGTCTGAACTGTATGATTAATTGCATTATGATCTAGGTCAGTCATCAAAGCAATATTTCCACTCAAATGATTACTACATCCTGAATCAATATAAAACACTCTCATGTCCTCATGTGAGGTTTCACAAGTATTCATAATGAGAGTCGAGTCCTCTTTTTGATCTGATGCATAGTTGTAGTAGGTGCTATTATAGGATTGATTTTGGAAGCTTCTTCCTCCACCTCTTCCAAAAGAATTCCTACCACCTCTACCTCTGAAGTTTCCTCTCTGAAATCTACCACCTCTTGCTCTTTGATTAAAGTTCTGATAATTACCATTGTTTTGATTATTATGCCAACAATCATGAGATAGATGATTGGTCTTACCACATATCCAACAAGCTCTTGCATTCTCTTTGTTGTTTCTGCCTCTTCCTCTACTTCTGCCATTTCCTCTTCCTATTATGAAGTTTGCTTGGTTTGAAGTACCTTCTTCTTCACCTGATTGTTGCTTCCCTTTGTTAACTTTCTTCTTGTCTTTAGAATACATTGCATGACCTGCACTCTTATCAACATCTCCTTTGATATCATTCTCAAAAGTTAGCATATGTCCTAACAATTGATTCAAATCAGGAGTAAAATGATCTAATGAAAGTTCTGTAGATAAAATGAAAGGCTTCCACTTCTCATCTCCTCTTAGCCCTGTGAGTATTTGTCTTACCAATTTGTCTTCTTCAATATCTTCATCCACTGCACCTAGAGAGTCTGCAATGTCCTTCATCTTTGTCACATAATCAGAGATTGATTGTGAGGCCTTCTTCTTAAAAGTAGTAAACTCTGCCCATAGTGAAGCTTTCCTTGATTTGGTTGTATTTTGGAAATGCTCTTCCAAAGCATTCCAAATGTCACATGCACTTTCAAGTCCTCTAATGTGAGGAAGCAAATAGTCATTGACTGCCATGTAGATGATACTTCTTGCTTGAGCATCCTTCTTCATCCAATTCTTTAGATCTGACAATTCTTCCCTAGTTGGAACACTAGGATCTCTGAATTTAGGCTTCTCTTCTTCACCTGTAATGTAGGCTATCAAATCTTTGCTCATAAGATGAGCTTCCATCCTCATAGACCATGCAGGATAGTTCTCTCTATCCAACTTTTCAATTTGGAGACTATCTCCCATCCTTGCTTCACCTATATTTCCAAATCTTTAACCTTTACAGATAATGAATGTACCTTTACTTCGAATGTTGCTCCTTCTGATCCTTTTGATACTCTTTGTATGTCTTCCTTCAATCTTTCTTCACACTTTAACCTTTTGCACCTTCGAGATGTAAAGATTTGTATTTCTGTAGTAGTTGGAGTCTCCTTCACTTCAATTTTGACACAACCTGCTCTGATACCACTGATGGAGAGTGTTAATCTCCAAAAGAACAAGTTAACCTTGAATTTAGATCACCTCTATATCAAGATTAACCTTAGACTCCACCAAACTTAGAGAACTTTCACCAATTTATCAGAAAATTGATTATTCTGAAAAATTCAGCTTCTTCAGAAAAGTCTGCTGCAGATTAATCACTCATTGACTAATCAATCCTGTAAAGTTTTTGATAAAACTTTGCACAACACTTCGCCTTAAGGTTGCGCAACTTTGCCAAGTTAAATCTCTCAAAAAGATTGAGTACATACTGAGAAATGTGTGAAACACTTTACCTATGTCTGAAAGAGCTTCTCTGCAATGGCGACTTTGACACCTGCAACTTCTTAGCACTGGTTCTCCCAAAGTAAATCCCGTTTGATCAAGATCTTTTAGCCATAGATGGCTTACCTTCCAACTTAGATTTTAAGCCCTCACTTGTGTAAAACTTTACACTGTGGACTGAGCAATGATCATTTCATTGAAGATGAAATGTGCGCCAGATTTTACGACTCTTAGAACATTCTTACATATGAATGTTCCTAATCAAAATTCTCTCAGCCTGATTTCAATTAACCTCTCAAATTCTAGCCATAGATAGATTAGATATGGACTTAGACACGTGCGAAAGGATTTCTCAAAAGATTAAACACAGAAGGAGCAGACTGCTAAACATCGGGCGCAAGTTTCTCGATTTCTTCAGAAAATTTACATACAAGTGAGGATAGATGATTCACTCACTTTCAATGTGTCTAATGACACTAATTTCTCTCTCCCTATTCTCTAATCTTCTTCTGCTCTCTTTGCCCGACATTTTCCAACATATTTATATATGAATATATACAAGTGTATGACTAAACAAAGATATAAGTCAGCTAATGTACATATGTGTACATATCTTTGGATTTTCTGAACATGTCCTTCATTCAACCATCTGACTTTGTTTTCTTCTTGACTCCTTGATTTCATTCCTCCATAATTCTTCAATTTATGATTGTCATGCACCAACATATATATATATATATATATATATATATATATATATATATATATATATATATATATATATATATATATATATATATATATATATATATATATATATATATATATATATACACACACACACACATACATATATATATATATATATATATATATATATATATATATATATATATATATATATGTGTGTGTGTGTGTGTGTGTGTGTGTGTGTGTGTGTGTGTGTGTGTATGTGCGTATGCATGTGTGTGTATGTATGTGTATCTATATGTGCATATGCATGTGTTGTGTGACTATATGCATGTGTATGTGTATATATGTATGTAAATATGATTATGTGAGTCTATGTGTGCATACATATCATTATGTTTGTGTATGTGTATATAAGTATGTGTATGTGAGTATGTGTATGTGTCTATGTGTGTATTCATTATATGTGTGTAATTGCATGCATGTGTATGTGTGTGTGTAAATGTGCATGTATGTGTGTGTATGTATAAATATGCATGTATGTGTATGTGTGTGTAAATGTGCATGTATGATATATATGTGTGTGCATGCGTGTATTTGTAACTCTAGTCACACTCTTTTCTCTCTCTCACACATACATATCTACATACATAAACACACATACTCATATCCACATATATATACATAAAAGCAATGCATACCATGCATTATCACGACAATGAGCCATAAGTGTTCGCATCTCTTTTAGACACCACTTATGCGACCATACAGTCCCAAATTCTGTCTCAAGTGAACTAACTTACATATTTTTTATCCCTCTCATCATGCTCACTACAAAAAAAAATCATCTAAATAAAACATAAGATATTTATTTCAATTTATATGTAAAATTTATACTTACTTCCACTACAAGTGGACAAGGCACAAGTAAGAGTCACATAATGCTCGCATTCTTCTCTTGAACTCCAATCCACTCCCTATATACACTCCCTCTGGCTCTATATTGCAGTCCAACCCTAAAGTGCCTATGCATGTCCTCATAGGAACTTGTGCTCTGCTCTCATGATTTAGAGGTGGTATAGGTGTCCTGAAAATAGATAGATAAAACTAAATAAAAATATGTGTTATAATATCATTAAAAGAAATTGTGAAAAAAAACATACCTATGAGCAGATAGTTGTCTTCTTGCATGTGGAGCCACAGAAGAGCCCTCCTTTGATCGCTTGGTGAGCATCTGGATCGTAAAATCCAACTCATCATTAGGCATCTCTGAGTACTCATGCATGATGATCCCTAAAGTATCAGGTAGAACTCTTGCTCTCATAAGACTTTTTATGAGAGTGAGTTTTTCCTTTCTCTCTCTATTAAGATCCATAATACATGTACATATAAAAAAAAATGGGTTAGAAATCAATATATGTACGTGTACATATGTATGCATGTATATGTATATGTATATGTGTATATGTATGTGTATGTATATGTATATGTATATGTGTATGCATATGCATGTGTATGTGTGCATTGTCTATGCATGCGTACATATATATATGCATGTGTATGTATGTGTGTATGTTTGTGGGCAGGTATGCATGTGACCTGATATGCATATATGTATATGTATGTATGTGTATGCATGTGTATGTGTGTATGCATGCATATGTGTATATGCATGTGTGTATCTATATGTGTGTATGTATATGTGTGTATGCATATGTGTGTCTATGTGTATGTAGGTGTATATGTGAGTGTGTGTATGTGTGTATGCATGTAAGCATGTATGTATGCATATGCATGTGCATTATGTATGCAAATGTATGCATGTGTGTGTATCTTGTGTGTATGCATGTAAGTATGTATGTATGCATTTGCATTTGCATTATGTATGCATATGCATTTGCATTATGTATGCATATGCATATGCATTATGTATGCATATGTATGCATATGTATGCATGTATGTGTATGTGTCTCTATGTGTGTGTATGCATATATGCATGTGTATGTCTCTATGTGTGTGCATATGCATATATGTGTGTGTATCTTTCCATGTGTGTGTGTATGTGTCTATGTGTGTATGTGTGTGTCTTGAAGTATTTCGATGTTGATGCACCACAGTGCGCTCTCCTTCTTGAGAGCTCCATAACGATATGCTCGGAGTAGAAAACCGAGCTCCTGAGGTCGCACACAGTAATTCGCACGGATGCTGCAGAATACACAGAAAACGCAGTACACAGAGGAGCACAAAGATAGACTTCTTAGGTCTTACAAATGTGGTCATATTTACAATCCGTGACTGACGCATAATCAGAATCTGTGTAACCAATAATGGATGCTTTCCCTCTACCTAAGCATAGACACTTGTCCTTAGTGCCACTCAGATATCTCAAAATCATCTTGACCGCTTCCCAATGTTTCTTGCCAGGATTAGACATATATCTGCTCACAACTCCCACTGCAAATGCAATGTCTGGTCTCGTAGCTACCATAGCATACATGAGACTACCAATAATAGATTGATAGGGAATTTTGGTCATGAATTCCTTTTCCTCATTTGATTTGGGGCAATCATCCTTGCTCAATTTCACATATGTGGGTAAAGGTGTACTCAATGCCTTTCCACCCTGCATATTGAACCGGTGAAGGACTTTGGATATGTACTCACTTTGAGACAAGTATATGCATCTTTTACTCCTATCACGAGTAATGCGCATGCGAAGAATATGTTTGGCATCCCCCAAATCCTTCATATCAAATGTCTCACTCAATTCCTTTTTGAGAACTGACAAATCATAAGAGGACTTCCGAGCAATCAACATATCATCGACATAAAGTATCAAGCATATCAAGCTACCATCTGAGCATCTCTTTGTGTAGAGACAATGATCCTCATTGCTTCGAGAATAGCCTTGAGACTTCATAAAAGCATCAAACTTTTGGTACCATTGTCTAGGGGACTGTTTAAGTCCATACAAGCTCTTCTTAAGCTTAAAAACTAGACTTTCCTTGCCAAGAACTACATATTCCTCTGGTTGTTCCATATAGATCTCATATGTAAGATCTCCATGCAAGAAAGTAGTTTTCACATCCATTTGGGCTAGCTCTAAGTCCTCCATTGCAACGAATCCAAGCAACATACGCAGGGTAGTCATCTTGACCACTAGAGAGAAGATTTCCTCAAAATCAACATCATGTTGTTGCTTAAAACCCTTTGCAACGAGTCGTGCTTTATACTCTGGAGAAGCACTATCTGATGTGAATTTCAACTTATATACCCATTTACATGGTAAAGCTTTCCTGTCCTTTGGCAAAGTTACTAAATCCCAAGTACCATTCTTGTGAATAGAATTCAACTCACTCTCCATGGCACGCTCCCACTTGACATGATCCTCTGTCTGCATAGCCTCTTTGTAGCAAGAAGGCTCATCGGCATCTGTTAGCATAACAAAATCTAAACCTGGAACATATCTATCAGGTGGATGTGAGACACGTGCAACACGTCTCAATGTTTGCTGAACACGAACATGTGCAGATTGATCTGAACGGACATTCTCTTGAACATCCCTATGTGCAACATTTTTATGCATGCTAACCGGAGGACTAGTATCCTCAAACACCACTCTTTTCACTTCAACCTCCTTAATGTGTTGTTTATGCATCTTAGACTCATTGAAAATGACATCACTACTTCTTACCACTGTCCGTGTTTCAGGATCCCATAAGCAATATCCAAATTGTCCTTCTCGACCATATCCAAGGAAAATGCATTTCTTTGACTTATGATCCAACTTTTGTCTAAGATTCTTGGGTATATGAACATATGCTTCACACACATCTGAACATAAAGCCTTAAGCTTAGATCCTTTTTCAGTCTCAACTGAAGCAAGCCATTTTCTGAAAGTGGGGAATACCTCATCCTTTGATTTGATAGGATATACCCAAACTTTTCTAGTGGCATCATCTATGAAAGTGACAAACTAGAGAGAACCACCTAAGGATCTAGTGGGCATAGGACCACACACATTTGTATGAACAAGATCTAAAGGCTGAATTGAAGAGTCAATGTGCGTTCTATGCACATTTCTGGTTTGCTTTCCATATTGACAATGCTCACAAAATGAAAAATCGAAGAAAGATAACACAGGTAAGTAGCCAGAACGAGAAAGATTTTCCATTCCACTATGAGATATATGGCCCAAACGACCATGCCAAATACAAGTCATAGGTTGTTCAGTAACAGCTAACAAGTGTTCTTTCTGTGATACAAATAAAGGATAAAGTGAGCCAATTTTGCTTCCTTTTGCAATAACCATATTGCCCTTTGATATGTGAAAGGACTCAGCATAGAAGACCACCTTGTAACCAAGGTCATCAAGTTGACCAACTGACATCAAATTGCATGATAACTGAGGTACATGGCGTACATTATGCATAGTAAATTTCGAACCGTCAATGAACTGCACAACCACATCTCCAATCCCCACAACATCACACTGATAAGATTCACCAAGTCTCATGGTACCAAGAGACTTTGCTGCATAATTAGAGAACCATTCTCTATGTGGTGTCACATGGAAAGAAGCACCAGAATCTAGCAGCCAGGTGTGGGAAAGAGAATCAGCCATAAGAGCCTCAGTTGGCACAGTACTATCAAGTCTCAACACATCAACATCATCAAAAATAGCATTAATTTCTTCAATCTTCACAGTCGAAGTAGATGGTGCAGGTAACTATTTAACATGCCCATCAACATTCTGTCCTTTACCTTTAGCATTCTTTAATGCATAACAGTCTTTCTTCATGTGTCCTTTCTTATGAAAATATGGCATTCGATATCCCTCTTCTTTGATTTACTTCTATTCTTATTCCGTTGACCATTCTTTTCCTTGTCCTTGCTCCTACCACATTGTTGATTCTTTCCTTGGTAAGAATCACGAACATTATAAACCTTCTCATCCATACTATTAAATCCTCTCATTGCATTAGAAACATGTATAGTAGCCTATTTCTCCAATTATCTTGCATCCTTTAATTCCCCTTTAATTTTTTTCATTTCTTTTTTTAAGGTTTCTAATTCTGCATTCTAGCTTTTTGAGCTTTGTACCTCAGGCTTTATATGTCCTTCCTCCATCAAAATTCTTTTTATTTCTTCATTTGCTTTAGATAATACCTAGAATGAAGTTTGCAAAACCTTGTTCTTTGATTCCAATTTTCTAATGTCCTCTCCATCTTTTGGATGGTTTCATTTTGCTTTCTGCACTTTTCCTCTAAGAACTTGACTCTATTTTTACTATGTACTACTTCAATTTCCACTGCAATAGCTTTCTCTAGGTATTTTTCACTTGTTTGTTGTTGCTCTCTCAGCTCTTCTTCTAACTTGCTCTTCTCTTTCCTCTGTTCTTTTATTATATTGCTACCTTTTGATGAATTTTGACTCAGCCACAACACCAGACATGATAATATCTCTGCTTGTTGTTATGAAATCTTCAATATTATTCATTATAATATGACAGGCTTTACAAGAAACTCATGATTACAACCACCACGTGCTAGAGAGATGACTCTCCTCCCAACCAAATGCCCCTATATATAGCTCTCTCCAAGGGACGGCCTTCTTAGGCAGGTGGATATTAACCATCCATGTGTCGGCCATGTATCTACATGTGCACCAAGTGTCCGAGTTAACTCGAGTTAACTCAAGTGGATGCTTCTAGAAGGCTCTAGATCTTTTTGGGCAAAATACTCTCCCCATGTTCCCCATGGGGATTGAACCCAAGACCTTCTCCTTCACATCCTTGTGACTTAACCACTAAGCTAAGTGGATCACTTGTTCACAAGAGCACAAGACCTCCTAGTAAGTCTAAACTCGAGATCTTTGGTCATACACACGGATGACCAAACGGTGTTCGATTTCAGATTCTTCTGAACCAGCCTGATCCCTAGATCATAAACATACTTTATTACATGCCCCTTGTATATCTCTAGGGATTTTGTCTATGTTTGTACTTGAATCCTACAACTTCAGCTCTATTTATTTGTCCCTCTGTTCTTTTCATATTCCTTCTCCTGACTCTCATATAGGTTCCTCCTCTTGTGCATCATGTTGTTGTTGAACTTCTTCACTTTGTTGCTCCTCTTCCTGTGTTTTCTCTAAATCTCCTTGTTTTGAATTAGTTACTTCTTTCATATCTACATCATGATGTGAATCTTCTTCTCGAATGTCATCTAACATATTTTGAATTTCTTCTGCTACATCATGTATGTGCTCTTCTTTTTCTCCTGCCTCCAATTTTTTCTCTTCTAAGACAGCCATCCTAATGCAATATTTTGATTCTTGTGTGGATGCTTTTTCCATTGTTGTGTAGCTTACTGCCACACATTCTTCTGTGTATACATTTGGTTCAGTTACTAATGCAACTTCTTCTACTTCTTCCAAAATATTGTGAGCTACACTTTCTTTAATATCACCTCTTTATTCTCCCTCATACTCCTTAGACTTTGTTGCTATAACAATTCATTTTTCTTTTATGATATTCTCCATGAATATGCCTTCCTTTTCTAATTCATCTATTTTTCCAACTCTTCTACTTCTTTCATCTAGGTAGTCACAGGTTCGCATGGAGTACTAGGTGCTAATACATTTAAGCTTCTAAGTAAGAAGCCTTCTATGTCAGTATCTATTACAGAGTAAGACTTGTCTTTTGATAATACTATCATTGTATCTACTAGTTTTGTTTCTTCCTTTTCAACTCCAATCCTGTAGATCAAAGTAGATCCACTAGTCAAAACTTCAAATTTATTATCCTTTTCATCTATTGTCTTTTTCTTTGCTCCCATCAACTTCCTCTTTTGCTTTGTTTCTTTTCTTTGTTTTTTGACTGTAGCCACAATTGTGGTTCTATCTTCTAGTGAACCTTGAAGTTCTTTGAAGTAAGATCAAAGTGCAGCTTTCTTTTTTATGAAAATTACTTCAATTTTTGCACTCATCATCTGTTCATGGAGATCTTTATAATGTTCCATCTCCTTCTCTGTTGATTTAGTAGCCTTCTCAATATAATCTTCCAACATCTTCTAATACTCGGCTTCATAAGCTGCTCTTTTGTCATTATCTTGAAGCACATATGAGTATAAATTTTATGTGCTAGTCTAAGGAGGATGTGGCTCATTGTTATCCTGTACTTTCTTTTGCTCTGCATTCATTTCTTACTCAGTACTTCTCCTCCAACTCTAACTTCCTTGGATCCACCTTTCTTTTCTTGATTTGATATGGAATTTCCAGTAATACTTTTTTCCTTTTTCTTCCCGTCTCCTTAGCGGATGCATTATTTTTTAGACTTTAGACTCTAGCCATTGCTACCCTGAACACGAGCTTCTAGAGCTAGTAGCAATTTGTCTTCCATACCAAGAATGATTGATAGTTTTGGTCATTAACTAGGCTCCATTCATGAATTTCGTGGACTCCCAGTGCTTGGATGCTTCCTTCAATCGCTCATCGATATAAGGTGTCATATCTACAACTCCAAATGGCTTTTTTTTGTCTTTTTTATTCAACATAACTAGAGTCACTGGCTTTTGTGGTGTAGTGTATCTGGATGGCCTTTGAAAACATAGAAACTGTAAGAAGATTCTGATGGCCAGTTCCTCATTTGCTTTATCCTTGAAGTCTGAGAGCTTAGTGTATCCAGCATAAGTAGCTAAATTCTTCTTCACAAAACTCACATCTACCTTTGTTCCCATAGGGTAGAAGTTTAAAGCAGCTTTAATGTGTTTCTCTTTGATTGAGATATTCACTGTTTCATTTTTTTATTTTTTCACTTTGCACACAAAGTAGGACTCAACACCTCTCTTCAACTCTTGTAGAGAGGACATCACTTGTTCACACTTGTAAAAATCAATGAAAAACATGGGTTCTTCCAGCAACTTATGAAGATCCACTCCTTTCCACCTTTTATATGTTGTTGCTCATCTTTGGAAGTTATAGAATTCTTGGCAAAGCAAAGTATATTTGTAGTTCCCCTTCTTGACACTAAAGATGTGCTTGCTTACTATCTTGAGGAAATATTTCGATTCTTTTTCTATCTGCTTCTGTTCTAGGACTTCTTCCTAATCACATTCCAACTCCACAACTTCATCTGCTGCTTTTTTATCAAGAAACCAATGTCCCTTGATAATGACACTGAATGCACCTCCAATTCAGCAATTAAAAGTCCTTTAATCATTTTCTTGTAAGATATATTACACCACGACTCCATATAAATTAATAAGAGACTTCAAAAAACATCACTTTTTGCATCAACAAAAGAAGATAAAAATTCACACCACCCAACAACACATATTAGTATTACTAGACATTCCAAAAACTTTGTGCTCATCTCATTGAAGAAAGGTTATTTTAGTGCAATCGGAAGAATTTTGAGGAAAACAAATGTTGGTAAATGTGACTATGCTAAATAAAACATATTAAAAAGATTGGAAACAAAAAATTGTTAAAATAGAAAATAAAAATACAACTCCCACACTCCTATGCCTTGCTTTATGCTCAAGAAAAATAAATAAAATATTTATGTACTCATATATAAATTTATATTTTTTTCATTTTTCTACATATCTTTTCTTCAATTTATCTTGAATCTTTTTATCTACATTTCTTTTTTCTTTTTTTTTGACATAAATATTTATTAATTTTTCTTGAGCACAAAGCAAGTCATAAGAGTGTGGGAGTGGTATCTTTATTTTTATTTTTTATTTTTTTGTTTCCAATCTTTTTCAAATGTTTTATTTAACATGGTCACATATCTGTCACCAATTTTTTTCCTCAAAATTCTTCGAATTGCACTAAAATAACCTTGCTTCAATGAGATGAGCACAAAGTTTTTGGAATGTGTAGTAATACTAATATGTGATGTTGGGTGGTGTGAATTTTTATCTTCTTGTATTGATGCAAAAAGTGATTTCTTTTAAGTCTTTTAATAACTTGTATGGAGTCTTGGTGTAATATATCTTATAAGAAAATGACTAAAGGACTTCCAATAGCTAAATTGGAGGTGGCTTCAATGTCATTATCAAGGGGACACTAGTTCCTTGATAGTGAAGTAGTAAATGAAGTTGTGGAGTTAGAATCAGATCAGGACAAAGTCCCAAAACAGGAGCAGATAGAAAAAGAATCGAATGATTTCCTCAAGATAGTAAGCAAATGCATCTTCACTCTCAAGAAGGGGCAGTACAAATATACTATGCTCTGCCAAGAATTCTATAAGTTCCAAAGATCAGTGGCAACATATAAAGGGTGGAAAGAAGTGTGTCTTCACAAGTTGCTGGAAAAACCCATGTTTTTCATTGATTTTGACCAGTGCGAACAAGTGACGTCCTCTTTACACAAAATGAAGAGTGGTGTTGAATCCTATTTTGTGTGCAAAGTGAACAACTTAGAAAACAAAACAGTGAACATCTCAATCAAAGTAGTAGACATTAAAGCTGCTTTGAACTACTAACCTATGGGAACAAAGGTAGATGTGAGTTTTTTGAAAAAGAATTCAGCTACTTATGCTGGATACACTAAGTTCTCAAACTTCAAGGGTAAAGAAAATGAGGAACTAGCCATCACAATCTTCTTAGTTACTATGTTTTCCAAGGCTGTCAAGATACTCCATGCCACATAAGCCACTGATCTTGGTTATGTTGAAGAATAAAGACAAAACAAAGCCAATTGGAGTACTAGATATGTCTCCCTACATCCATGAGAAATCGAAGGAAGCATCTAAGCACTAGGAGTCCAAGAAATTCATGAATGGATCCCATATGATGACAAAACATATATATCATATTTTTTTATTGGAAGGCAAGTTGTTGCTAGCTCGAGAAGTTCAGATATTCAAGGTAGCAATGATTGGGGTCAAAAGTCCAAAGAAGACTGCATCTGCTAAGGAGACACGAAGAAAAACCAAAGAAATAGTAATGGAAATTCCACAGCCAATCAAGAAAAGAAAGCTAGAATAGAAGGAGGCTACTGAGGAAAAAATGAAAGCAGAGCAAAAGAAAGTACAGGTTAACAAGGAAGCCACATCCTCCTCAGACTAGCATAGAAAAGTTATACTCATATCTATTTCAAGATAATGACAAAAGAGAAACTTATGAAGCCCAATATCAGAAGATGTTGGAAGATTATTCTGACAAGGCTATTGATTGGACACAAAAGGAGATGGAATATTATGAAGATCTCCATGAACATATGATGAGTGGAGAAATTGAAGTATTTTTCATAAAAAAGGAAGCTTCACTTTTATCTACTTTAAAGACCTTCAAGGTCCACTAGAAAAGAGAGCCACAATTGTGATTACAGTCAAAAAACAAACAAAAGAACCAAAGAAAAAGAGGAAGTTGAAGGGAGCAAAGAAAAAGACAATAGATGAGAAAGATAATAGATTTGAAGCTATGGCTAGTGGATCTACAGGATTGGATACAAATGGAAGAAACAAAACTAGCAGATATAGTGATAGTATTCTCAAAAGACAAATCAGACTCCGGAACAGATACTGACATAGAAGGCTTCTTACTTAGAAGTTTAAATCTATCAATACCAAGTACTCCAAGAAAACCTATGACTACCCAGATGAAAGAAGTGGAAGAGTTGAAAAAGATAGCTGAATTAGAAAAGAAAGGCATATTCATGGAGAATATTAAAGAAAAAGGAATTGTTATAGCAACAGAGTCTAAAGAGTATGAGGAAGAAGAAAGAGGAGATATTAAAGAAAGTGCAAATTAGAATATTTTGGAAGAAGTAGAAGAAGTTGCATTAGTAACTGAACCAAATGTATACACAAAAGAATGTGTGGCAGTAAGCTACACAACAATGGAAAAAGTAGCAACACAAGAATCAAAATATTGCATTAGGATGGCTAACTTAGAAGAGAGAAAAATGGAGGCAAGAGAAAAAGAAGAGCAAATACATGATGTAGCAGAAGAAATTCAAAATGTGTTAGATGACATCTGGGAAGAAGACTCACATCATGATGTAGAAATGAAAGAAGTAATTAGTTTAGAATTAGGAGATTCAAAGAAAATACAGGAAAAGGAGCAATACGGTGAAGAAGTTCAACAAGACCATGATGCATAAGAGGAGGAACCTATATTAGAGTTAGGAGAAGGAATTGAAAAAGAACAAAAGGACAAACAAATAGAGATGAAGCAGCAAGAGTCAGTACATGTATACACAAAATCCCTAGATATATATGAGGGGCCTATCAAATTATAATGAATACTATTGAAGCTTTCAGATCAGCAAGCATAAATATTATCATGTCTTGCATTGCAGCCGATTCAAAATTAATCAAAGGTAGCAAGATAATAGAAGAACATAGGAAAGAGAAGATCAAATTAGAAGAAGCGCTAAGATCATAGCAACAAAGAAGTGAAAAATACCTAGAGAAAGCTATTGCACTGGAAACTGAAGTAGTATAGAGAAAAATTAGAGTAAATGTCTTGAGGAAAAGTGCGCAAAGCAAAATGAAACCATCTAGAATATTGGAGAGGATATTATAGAATTGGAATCAAAGAACAAGGTTTTGCAAACTTCATACCAGGTATATCTAAAGCAAATGAAGAAATAAATAGAATTTTGATGGAGGAAGGACATATAAAGCTCGAGGTTCAAAGCTCAAAAAGAGACAATGAAGAATTAGAAACCTTAAAACAAGAAATGAAACAAATTAAAGAGGAATTAAAGGATGCAAGAGAATTGGAGAAACAGGCTAGTATACATGCTACTAATGCAATGAGAGGATATAGTAGTCTGAATGAGAAGGTTGAAAAGGAAAGATCCACATGGGAACAATAAAGAGCAGAATTACTAAAATAGATTGAAGTTTGTAAGGCTAAGCCCATGGTCCAAGTAAAAAAAGTGACTATTGAAGATGTGGTTCAACAAAAACCAAGCAATGGAGATATAATATCCTCTCTTGTGCATGATGTGTATGTAGAAGATCAAAGAGCTATGGAGTAGTTGGATGAAGAATCATATGAGTTTATACAATAGCTACTCACTAACAGAGAAGCCAAGATGAGATACATCAGAATAATGCACAACCAATATGAAGACCAGATAGTAAAGTTTGCCTTAGAGAATGGAGTAAGCCTAGGTCATCACCACTCGATAGAAAATGGGCTAAGAATACCATTTTGTATGGCATTGGAAAGCTTAAAGAACTATCAAACTGCTAGAGTAGGGGTACCACCAAATGCATATTTAGAATATGAAGAGGATTCGGCAGTTACAAAGGAATTATTTGGAAAAGCCAATCCTTCGTTGAAAAACAAGTGGTTAGATAAGAACAAAGAATGTAGAAAAATCTAGACGAAAGCACCTTCGCACTTAAAATTAAATCTAGCTTTTCATCCAATAGCAAGAAGGAGAGAATGGACTGTTTTTTGGCAGAGAACAATTGAAGGATCTATCCTAGCAAAATGGTTGAACTTACCAAAGATTGCAAGACCAAAGATTGCAAGACCAAAGAGAGGATCATGGCCAACCATGACATATATGCTAAATACTTCCAAATCAGTTATAGAAAATCTCAAAGAGGAAAATGACCCTCCTTGTATATTATTAATTAGGATTTTGAAATTAATTATCACTTGTATAGAAACATTCACCGACACTGATGTTAGAATCCTAAACTATATTGGCTTCAACTAACCCTCAAATGCACTCCTTTTTTCTATCTGAGTGAGTCTCCAGATAGGATATGTTTGATGGCTAATTATAGCCGAGTCATGTTCATGGGCAGTCACTATGTTTAAATTTTTGAAGATGCCTTTGACTACAAATTCTTTGAAAAGAATTAGAATTTTTTGGAAAACTATCATTGGTTATGATAGCCATGTTAACAGCTTATGAAGCAGCATATATCGAGTATATCCAGAAGGATGTAATGGATTGTTGGGATAGATGGATGGACAGTTCAAGTGATGAGTAGGTACTACCAAATCATGCTTAGTACCAGCCCTCTATGACTTTTGAGTTGATATCTGGGCCCTCTTAGCTTTCCAATGACACCATACAAGTGCCTATGTACTTTGGAAATGATATATGAAAAGATTAAATCAAAACAGTCTACTTCCAAATAGAAGGATCAATGAAAACCTTCTATTTTTTATCATACACCTACTGCTTGTAATACTCATTGCTACCAGTACAGTAGGAATTGGAAAAATTCCTTTTAGAGGTATCTAAATAGCTTAGTAAGCTAATTATTCCAAGTGGAATCACTTGAAATGATGCACTATACACAGAGCAATCAATTTAACAAATAAATCATTACCCTCAATTTTTTAGGACCTCTGCAGAGTTTGACCAGTGAGTGCTTCGACGGGGTTTTCTCCACATTGGCTGAATTGATTTCCTTCAACATTGTTCATCATGTAGATAACTTGGAGCTGATTCCAACAAGCTATAGATCATTGAAAATGGTGGAGAATTGACTGAGATATGAGCAGCACAAGTTGACAGTTAGGAATGACTATAACAGAGAGATCATAGATGAACAATGTAGATGTATTGTATTAATGAACAATGTTGTACAAGATCATAGGCTTGATAATCATAGCCTTATGATGGAGAGTAGTGTAGGCTACAATGTAGGCCTCACACTCTTGCAAAATGACAATGAAGAACTCAGAAATTGGTCTCTCACACACGCTACTTTTTCAAGTCACCTTTTATAAGTCTTGCATTCAAATTTGAATTTGAATTCAACTTTTGGCTCTCTCTAAAAGTTATCCTTCAATCTAGGAAATATTCCCTCAATGAAGTAGATGCTTTTCTAACTAACAAGTCCATGAGTTTTTGGTAGGTGATTACAAATATTCTCTCAAGTCAAATAATTTACTTAAAGGATAAATTTCTACTAGCAATGGTTTCCATGGAGTTTCATATGTTTGTGAACTTCAAGCCAAATGTGTGGGCTTGGACTTTGCACCAACAACTCCCCCTCAAGCCAAATTGAATGTCCTGCAATCCTATCATTGATTTAAACCTACAAAGTTTTGTACCATCTAATGCTTTAGTCAACAAGTCTGCACATTGCATATTAGTTGATACATATGCCAACTGAATATCCTTGCTCAATAGCTTCTCTCTCACATAATGATAGTGGACCTCTATATGCTTGGTCCTAGCATGATAAATAGGATTAGCTGCAAGGTATGGTGAACTTGTATTATCTCCAAAAATCATTGGAGATGTAGTGTGTAAACCCAATTCTATATACAACAATCTGATCCATATGGCCTCTTGAGTAACATTGGCCAATCCTCTATACTCTACCTCTGTAGGAGATAAAGCAACAGTAGGTTGCTTCTTTGATGACCATGATATTGGCTTATCACCTGCAACGGATAAGTATCCTAAGGTACTCCTCCTATCATCTTTGCATCCTTCCCAATCTGCATCTGAATAGATCTTAATGTCCAAGTCTGATGTATAAGGGAAATACAAACCATGATGTTGAGTACCCTTAAGGTACTTCAAGATCCTTTTGGTAGCCTCCAAGTGAGGTGCCCTAAGCTTGTGCATAAATTGACTTAGCATTCACCTTCACACTTAATTTTAGGTTTACCTCCATTGGAGTACTTACAACTTTGGCATCCTACAAATGAAACTTCTTCAACATATCTTGTATATACTTTCTCTGAGTAATGTAAATTCCAGAGTTAGTATAGACTAACTCAAGTCCAAGAAAATATTTTAGTGATCCAAGGTCACTAATCTTGAACTCCTTCATCATATGTGTCTTGATCTGTTTGATGCCATTAGCATCATTACCTATAAGTATGATATCATCAACATATACACATAGGTATATTACCTCTGAATTACTTCTCTTAATGAACAGAGAAGTATCTGCTTTACGCATGACAAAACCTTGATCCTGAAGGTATGTAGTCAACCTATGGTTCCATTCCCTAGGTGCCTGCTTCAATCCGTAAATAGCTTTGTTCAATTTACGTACATATGTTACCTTGTTTGGGTCCTCATAGCGAGGAGGTTGAGACATGTACACCTCCTCTCAAATCCAACCATTTAGAAATGCATTTTTTACATCCAACTAATACATGTTCCAATTCTTTGATGCAGTCACACTTACCAATACCCTGATGGTTGACATTTTGGCCACAGGTGAGAAAGTTTCTTCATAGTCAATTCCTTGGGTTTGTGCAAAACCCCGAGCCGCAAGTCTAGCTTTTTACTTGCTTATTGATCCATCAGAATTCCTTTTGATCTTATAGATCCATCTAGAACCAATTACCTTCATAGACTCCTTCTTTGGTACTAGTTCCCAAGTATCACTCTTCTTGAGTGCTTCAATTTCCTCATCCATAGCTTCCTTCCATTCTAATTTGGTCTTTGCCTCCTCATATGATGCTAGTTCTTCAATTGATAAATCTTTTGCAAGATAAACAGAGTGCTTAGTAACTAGGGAAGTGTCATACCCATATCTGATTGGCTTCTTTCTCTCCCTTTGTGATCTTCTGATTGCTTGGTTGGAAGATTCAGGTATATCCTCCAATTTCTTCATCTTGACTTTGCTTTTGGACTTCCATGCCTTGAACTCTTCAAGGTTGATGATTTCCTCATCATCTGAATTGATGTCTCCATTCTGAGTAGGCTCCTCCTTAGTGAGGCTTGGAAACTCCTCTTCCAAGTCATAAGGTAGTTTTACTTTCCTGCATTCACTATCAAGCCAAGAGTTATTTTCAACAAAGACAACATCTCTACTGACCATGAATCCCTTGTTTGAAGGATTGTAGAACCTGTATCCTTTCTGATTTAGATCATACCCTATGAAGATGCACTTCTCTGCTTTAGGGTCTAGCTTACCTCTTATCTGAGAAGGGATATGCACATATGCTACACATCCAAATATCCTGCAATGATCAAGTGAGGGTCTTCTACCATGCCATGCTTCATATGGGGTCATCCCATCAAGAGATTTGGATGGCAACCTGTTTACAAGATAAGTTGTAGTAGATACACTCTCTACCCATAAGTAGTTAGGTAATTTTTTCTCATTTAACATTGGCCTAGCTATCTCAACAATTGATCTATTTCTCCTTTCTGCCACCCCATTTTGCTCAAGGGCATACCTTGTGGTAATTTCTCTCTTGATTCCTCTGTCTTGCAAGAACATATCAAACTCATTTGAGAAGTACTCACCTCCTCCATCTGACCTTAGCCTTTTTAGATTTCTCCCTGTTTGATTCTCAACAAGTGCAAGATACTTTTTAAACCAACTGAATACTTCATCTTTGTGCTTCATAAAGTACAATACAGTCCACCTATTGTAATCATCAATGAAAGATACATAATACCTTAATCCAGAGATTGAGGGATCCTTGCTTGGTCCCCATACATCTGTATGAACAAGTTCTAGAAAGTCCTCATGCATGTATCCTTTCCTTGAGAAGGGTAACCTATGAGACTTTCCAAACTGACAAGCACCACATTTATAAATCATGTGTTGCTTGGATACATTAGGTATCCCAAGCACACATTGATCTCTACATATTTGTTTCAAGGTTCTTTCACCTACACACCCTAATCTTTTATGCCAAATTTCAAGCTCTGATAATGTTTATAACTATAAAGTGCAATGTTCCTTGTATCCTCAAGTTCAAAAGTGAATAGTCTACCTGTCTTTTCTCCTTTGGAAATTCTCTTGAACTCATGCTGGGGATCCTCCACAAATGCTCCATATTGGTTGAATCTAACCTACAAACCTTTTTCCACAATCTGTCCAACACTCATCAAATTCTTGGTAATCATTGGTACATATAGAACTCTACTCAACAGATTCTTGTTTCCATCAGAGGTCTTAACATTTCCAACTTTAATCACTGAGTGCTTGGTGTCATCACTTGTACTTGATGCTTACCCTTTGGTTCCTCAAGGTCACAGAGAAGAGCTACATTGCCTGCCACATGGTTTGAGCATCGTGAGTCAATGTAGAAGAGATGGTCATCATTTATACCTGGTTTTGAAGCCATGTTCATAATCAAAAGAGAATCTTCTTGCTCCTCTATGTAGTTGTTGTAAACTTTTTCGGATTTGTATCCTCCTTGGTAGTTGCTATTGTAGTTGTTGTAGTTGTTGTAGTTGTTGTTGTATCCTTGGTGGTGATTGAATCTGCCTCTTGATTGTGTATATCCACCTCTTTGATATTCTCTTCCTCTCTGATTCTTGAAGTTCTTGAAACACTCATCTGTAGTATGATTTGATAAACCACAAATATTGCATGGTGAGGAGATATAAGATCTCCCCCCTACCTTTCTTACCTCCTCTGCCCCTTCCTCTTGAGATTCTACCTCTCCCTACATAGTTAGCTTGGGAGGTAGTTCCTTCATCTTCAACCCTTTTTTTTTTTTTGCCTTTCTCTTTGGACTTACTTTTATCAGTGTATAGGGCAGAAGAGCTATTACCTCTTGATGAATCTCCATTCTTCTTGAGCTTGGATTCATGGGTAAATATTTGCCCCATGAGTGTGGTAAGGTCTGGAATCTGCATGTCCATGTACAAGTCCATGGCAGTTGTGAAGCTCTCCCATTTGTCATTAGCTTTAATACCATTGATTACTTGCCTTACAATCTGCTCCTCTTCAATTTCTTCTCCTATGCTTGCCAATTGATCTGCTACATCTTTAACTTTGGTCACATACTCTGAGATACCTTGCTTAGGTTTCTTTCTTTGGGTGGTGAACTCGATCCACAATTGATTCCTGGCCCTTGTGTTGGAAGAGAAATAAGAAGACAATGTTTCCCAAGTCTCTTGGGATTTCTTACAGTTCCTAATGCATCCTTGGCACACCATGTGTTGAGTCTTTCATATTCTTCTCTTGTAGGTTGTCCTTTGCTTCTGAATATAGGCATCTCCTCATCTCCTGAGATGTATCCATAGAGGATCCTTCCTTCCAAGTATGTCTTCATCCTCAAAGACCATGCCTGATAGTTGTTCCTGTCCAATTTATCAATGAAAGAAGGAAAACCATCTCCCATTTTACCTTAGCTTTGCTCGGATACCACTGTTGGGATAGATGGATGGACACTTCAAGTGATGAGTAGGTACTACCAAATCCTGCTTAGTACCAGCCCTTTGTGACTTCAGAGTTGATATGTGAGCCCTCTTAGCTTTCCAATGACACTATACAAGTGCCTATGTACTTTGGAAATGATGTATGAAAAGATTGAATCAAGACAGACTACTTCTAAATAGAAGGATCAATGAAAACCTTCTATTTTTATCATACACCTGCTGGTTGTAATGCTCTACCAGTATAGTAGAAATTGGAAAAATTCCTTTTGGATTTATCTAATTAACTTAGTAAGCTAATGATTCCAAGTGGAATCACTTGAAATGATGCACTATACACAAAGAAATCAATTTAACAAATAAATCATTACCCTTGACTTTTTAGGACCTCTGTAGAGTTTGAACAATGAGTGCTTCAATGCAATTTTCTCCAAATTGGCTAAATGGATTTCCTTCAACATTTGCCAGCATGTATATAACTTGGAGCTGATTCCAAAAAGATATAGATCATTGAAAATGGTGGAGAATTGAGTGAGACATGAGGAGCACAAGTTGACAGTTAGGAATGACTATTATAAAGAGATCATAGATGAACAATGTACATGTATTGTATTAATGAACAATGTTGTACAAGATCATAGGCTTGATAATCATAGCCTTATGATGGAGAGTAATGTAGGCTACAATGTAGGCCTCACACTCTTGCAAAATGACATTGAAGAATTCGGGAATTGGTCTCTCACACATGCGACTTTTTCAAGTCACCATAAATCTTGCATTCAAATTTGAATTTGAATTCAACTTTTGGATCTCTCTAAAAGTTATCCTTCAATCTAAGAAATATTCCCTCAATGAAGTAGATGATTTTCTAACTAACAAGTCTACGAGTTTTTGGTAGGTGATTACAAATATTCTCTCAAGTCAAATAAATGACTTTTACAAATGTAAAAGGATAAATTTCTAGTAGGCAATGGTTTCCATGGAGTTTCATATGTTAGTGAACTTCAAGCCAAATGTGTGGGCACTTTGCACCAACATGGATAAGCCAATAGCTATTGTGCAATGGAGAAGGCTTTTTTTGAAATGGTAAATGATCTCAACATCACTGAGAGGAAGACTCCTAACCTAGTGGCTCAAGTCTATCAGAGAAAGAAAAGGCATTAGATCCAACTACAACAAAATTTTATCACGGATGACAAAGGCAAGGAAGGGAAGAATGTTGGAAGAATATTTTTTGGACACAAAAAATGAGAAAGACCCTTCCTCATGGTTAGATGTAATTTATGTAATTTTTTGAGAATTTTTAGAGCTCTCAAATTAGTAGAAATTTAGACTACAAGTTTAAAGGAACTATTTTCAAGTGTGAAAGAAGACACTTGGAAAAGTATATAATTTACATCATGACTCATTTTTGGCGATGATCATTTGTCCTTTGATTATTAATGAGAACTTGAGGGCTCTTGTGATGATTTGTTGTTGTGATCAGCTGTTCTTTGAGTATATCATGCTATTCTAAGTCTGCTTGATAAACACTCAAAAAATCATCACCAAATCATCATGAAAGCTAGATGATGAGATTTTGGAAGAAAGACAAGAGCTCTCAAGTTCTCATTAATCATCAAAGTAAAATTGATCATCCCCAAAAAAGAGTCATAATGTAACTTATATACTTGTACAAGTGTCCCCTTTCACACTTGAAAATAGGTCCTCTAAACTTCTACTCTAAATTTCTACTAACTTGAGAGCTATAAAAATTCTCAAAAAATTACATAAATTATATCTAACACTATTAGGAAGACACTTCCTCATTTTTACATCCATCACATCTTTCTATATTACAAAATTTCTATATTACAAACATTCGTGTGTCTAAAAAACTATTCTTCCAACACCTTGCCCCCACTGTACATCATGGTTTTTGGTACAAAGGGGGCATAGATCTTGCAGGATATTCAGATTTAGAGTGGGTTGGTGATCTTGATTCTTAACGATCTACTCCTACATACATATTCTTGCTTGGCTCCGGACCTAACTCTTGGGCAAGTAAGAAGCAGCCTATAGTTGCTCTATCATCCATCTATTGATATATTTATGCGGTGATGTGTGTGAACACACTCGGATTGCTGTTGCTCTAGCACAATGGTGAGAACCATGTTAAGAAGCTCCACCTCCTTAATGTCAATCCGCGGAAGAGATAGGAGTGATATGAAGATCGTGAATGTGAGATGAAGTGAGAGTGAAGGTGAGAAGCATAGAAATGCACACACACATGCACACACACTACGAAGAGACAAGCAAGACACAATGGAAGGTGAGAAATCAACTCTATTACTCAAGAACACTCTTACAAGCTCAAAATAGCTCTAAGCTCTTCTCTACTCCAATAAGCTAACCTCAAAAATGAGCTCTCTAGCTCTTTTATAGTTTCTAGACTAGTTTTGACTGGTTTCACATCTAGTGACCGGCATAGTTAAAAATTAGGTCCTAGATGCTATTTGGAAGGGTAAACGGTATCTAAAAATAACGAAAATTGGTACGCGCATTCTACCTAAGCTCCTCAAGCTCGAGGACTCCTCGGCTTGCACAAAATGGAGCTATGGATTACAAAATGGGGTTTTCTATGTTACATATGTTACAATAGTGATAAAAATCACTGTTGGAGGTTTTTGGAAAGTATTTGAAAACATAATTATTTGAAAAACGATTCGACTGGCTCCCTGCTCTGTCGTTACATGCTTCCGTGTCGTCTGTGCCTCTGGCTGCTTCCAACACCCCCCTCCCTCTCGCTTCTGTCGTCCCTGACAGAACCTTGCTGTGAGGTCTGTCGGATATAGTTCTGTAGGAGCTCTTGAGCGAGGGTGTGCTCGGAGATACGAATGCCTCGGGCCAGGTCGGCCTCGAGTTTCTCCCAGTCGATTGGTTGCGGTTCTTCCGGTGGCGGGAGATGATAGTGTGTGGAATAGACCATTCGTTCACAGGCAAATAATTGTAGTAAATGTGTAGGCCTGCTTATGAATACCTCTGAATGGTATTCCCAGAAGCCGGTTGTGAACATCTCTTTGAACGTCTGCTTGTAGCACGCCGATAGGTACTTTATTCTGCAGTGCCAGGCATAACACACCCGTAGCGATGGCGTTGTACTCATATCATATACCAGATCAAAATTGCCATGCTCAAAGCCCGGGGTGTTGACATGTGGTGCCTTGACGCGTCGGAAGACTTTAAAAATCATTTGCATCATGTCAAAGATTTTGACAGTCATATGCGCCGCTATATCATCCATATGCTTTAATCTAGGGAGCCAGTGGCGAATTGTAGCCATCATGTAGCCAACAGTTGGTAACTCAATGGGTGGCTTAAAATAGGGGTAATTCAACCAGTCTTGGCATTGCTTATTGTTTTGTACCTTAATAGCAAAGGCAGTCCAGGAGCGGCGTCGTGGCACTGGTCCCCAATATGGATTGTACTTCAAATGCAAAGGTGCCTTTACCCATGTACTCATCATCTCTGGATACTGCTGTAGTAAATTTTTTCGCCACTCTGGTTGATGGATCCTTCCTTTCTGTGCATCTGGTGGTAGATCCGCCGCCTCGAATTGAGTTGCATGCGATGGTTTCTTACCTGTCTCTTTCTCAATGGCTAACTGGTATTCGGCCATTAACATAAAATACGGTTTATACTGTAGCTCGTGCCCAGATATGTATCGTCGCGGGGCCAAATGAGCAAAGAATGGAGACTGTAATATTTGTTCTTCTATCGTCGCCATGGCGTGTAATTGTGCCTCTACTCTCGCTGAGTGTGTTGTTCCAATCTCCTCAATAGTCTTCATCCATGCGGGGGTCGGAAGTTCGTACGTCATCTAACCTTCGGCCGTGACGCGTCCGCCTGGGATGGGTTGTGGCTCGTACGCTTCTTCAAACGTTTCATCCACCGGGATGGTGACCGTGTCTTCCTCAGCTGGAAGCTCAGGTGGGGAATCTGGCCTTGGTGGCGCTTCGTATACTGCAATCCTTGATTCAAGGGTCGATACCTGGGCCCGTAATGAGTTGAGTTCCTCTAGGAGGTCAAGAGAGGGGTCCACAGGTGCTGGTATGTCGTGGTGTGCCGGTTCTCGTAACTGGAGTAATTTGTGATCTTCTTTGAGTTTCTGTAACTCCTCGTTCATGCGGTCATATTCATCTAGCAATCTCACATGATCGTCTAGCAGCATCCTCATCGAGTCTGAAGGAATGGCTTTGAACCTGCTAGGACTGAGTGGTTGTTCTGGGTGGTCGAGCGCTGCTTCTAAGTTTTCTCGGTTCTGATCCTGTAAGCGCTGGTTTTCTTCCTTGGCGGCTGCTAGGTGTTTTCGTAGTAAGCCCATGTTTCGTGTTAGCGTTGCATTGCGGATTGTCTGGGCTCTCAATAAATTATCCAGGTCAGCAGTGGCTTCCTTGGTCTTTTCTTCACTTTCTAGTTCCAATTTGTGATAAGCCTCGCGTAATTCTTGGTAGCGGGTGTTCAGAGAGGCATTCTCAATGGACAATAAATTAAGCTGCGACTGTAAGTCATTGGTTGTCCTCTGCAGCTGCTGATAATTATCACCAAGAGATGTGAACTCATCTCTGACTTGCGTCATACACATGAACATCTGTCGGAATGCATTATCTACAGTGGGTGATAGTATTAACGGGGTGCTAAATGAAGATGCAGTTGGTGTAGATGCAACGGGAACGGGGAATGGGGATGGGAAGGTGGATGATGTAGTGATTGTTGAAAATTGGGATGTGCCTAAAAATGTTTGTGCCGTGAGTGAAGGTAGTGATGGTGCAGTGGGTGGTGAAATGTCCATGTTAGTGGACGTATCTAGTGCGGTGACCGTGAATATGGGTGTGATCGTGGGTGCACGTGCTGGTGTAAATACAGGATTTACAAATGTTGAGGGGTAATTTACAGGGGGGCTGGCTGGAGCAGCTTGGTGGTGTTGGAGAAACAATCACTAATTAGACATATATTTGAAGGTCAAATCTTAGAAAGAAAACCCCATGCCTATGTGAAGGGACAAATTCACAAGTGTATCATATTTGTAAAGATAGTTCACTTTAGTTCTAGAAGTTTTTTAAAATCACGAGAATACGAAAATCTATATAAGTTAGTTTGTATCAACTGACGCGGAGTGAGAGCAAGAGAGAAGAAGTAGAAGAAGGAGTTCATTTTATACGACTGAGTATAGTCGGGCTTCTCTGAGTGAGAAATCATCTGTAAAACTTCTGAGTTTTTTATAGTTATGAGAAGAACTGAGTAAAGTTCTGTGTATGAGCCTCTCTCCATTATCTCCATGATTACCTACTGTGTGATGAATTCAAAAATTCAAGTTTTCTGAGCAATTCGATGCCTGGCATCAAATCTTGGCTGATAAGTCATTTTTTCATTCTCTGTGTGTTAACTATTGTTGAATCTTTTAAAAATATGAAGTTTGTGGAGCAACTCGATGCCTGGCATCGAGTTTGAGCATAAAGTCGATGCCTGGCATCGACTTCTAGCATACAAGTGGTCTTCTTCATGTGTGTGTAAAAGAGAGTATTTCTGGTGCAGAAAAAGGGCCTAAAAAAGCTCAAAGTCGATGCCCGGCATCGACTTGGACTGAAATTCGATGCCAGGCATCGAATTTTTTATTTTTGGACACTAGGAATACTAAAACAGGCAAAGTTTCCAGTTTTGGAAGGTCATACAGGGTCATCTTGTGAAGGCCATAACTTGAGTTCTAGAGGTCCGTTTGATGCATATGATAGCTTGTTGGAAAGCTCTACTTTTCTAGTTTCAGCCTATAAAGTTTCATAGAGAAATAATACTTGAGTTAGGAGAAATTAGCAAAATACTGAAGGTATGTCATTTCAGTGACTAGAAATTTCTGTACAAGCAAAGTTCTCACTTTAGGCTATCATTTCTCAAAGTTTGGAGTGGCAATGAGTTAATGGTGACCATAGAGGTGTTCTAGTGTCACATTAATTCATTTCTTGTGGTGTTTCATACATCAACAAGTGGTATCAGAGCAGAAAGATTCTCGAGAGCAGAAGACGACAAAGGTACGAGAAGTTTTGTAAAGTTTTCCATTAAAGTTTGAAAGGTGAAGCATTTGAAGACACAAGGCATCAAAAGATTACTTTCGAAGTATCCTTATACACAAAGAACTTCAAAAGGTATTATCCTTTATCCTTTAAGCTCACAGGTTGCAGCAGAAGGAAAGAACTATGGCAGTTCATATCTCCATTGACAAACTGGATAGAGATAATTACCCCGCATGGGTAATGAGAATGGAAGCCTTACTTATGAGTAAGGATCTCATGGTATATGTAACAGGTGAAGAAGAGAAGCCAGTATTTGAAGATGAAAGCCGACCAAAGAAAGAAGAACTTGATGCTTTAAAGCATTGGCAGAAGAAGGATGCAAGTGCAAAAGCCTACATCTACAATACAATCTCAGATCATTTGCTACCACACATCAGAGGATTGGAATCATCAGAAGATATATGGAATGCATTGGAATATCATTTCCAAAGCACTACTAAAGCACGGAAAGCAAGTCTATGGTCAGAGTTTACAACATTCAAGAAGAAGCCAAGTCAAACCATTAGTGATTATGTCACTAAGATGAAGGATCTACCAGATAGTCTTGGATCCATAGATGAAGATGTTGAAGATCACAGATTGATTGCTCAACTACTTGCAGGCTTGAGAGGGGATGAAAGGTGGAAACCTTTTGTCTTATCAACAGAACTTTCATTAAATCATTATGTTCCAGATTTGAACCCGTTGCTTGGTTTGATGCTCACATATGAGCAAGACTTGAAGGGAGATGGAGATAAAGGTCAAAGTTCTGCAATGTACATGAAGAATAAGAAGAAAGGAGATAAAGGTAAAGCAAAGGATGAAGAGGAGTCTAATTCTCAAGCTTATTATGCAAGAGGTAAAGGCACTGGCAGAGGAAGAGCAAGAGGTTTTGGAAGAGGAAGAGGTAATCAAAATAACAACAAAAAGGCTTGTTGGATCTGTGGATTGAGTAATCATTTGGCTCATGACTGTTGGCACAACCAACAAGGATCAAACCAGAATCAAAACAACAATAGCAGAGGTCGAGGTGGAAGATATCAAAGTAATTTTCAAAGAGGTAGACAAAGTCAAAGAGGAGGCTATGGTAGAGGTGGAGGAAGAAGTTGGGGACAGAATCAATCCTACAACACCACCTACTACAACTATGCAAATGACACACAGAATGAAAGTCATACATCATTGATGATGAACTCAATCAACACATCAGTTAAAGAAGATCTAAAGGTATTTTACATTGACTCCGGATGTTCTAATCATTTGTCAGGAAATATAGAATTGATGTCAGAATTGGAAAAAGGCATTTCTAGTCACACAGTTCAAACTGGTGATAATACAAGACATAGTGTACATTCAATTGGAAAAGTGAAATGCAAGAGTGGAGCAGATTTGCTAACCAATGTTTTGTATGTTCCTACAATACCTAAAAACTTGATTAGTGTGGGACAGATAGTTGAAAAAGGTTTTCAAGTCAGGTTTACAAATGAAGGAGTATTTGTGGAAGATCCAGAGAATGGATATAATCAGATTGTCTCTGGTAAGAAAGAAGGTAGACTCTTTACTTTAAGAGTGCAAGGGAACATTGGTCAAGCTTTGCTCACACATGGTGAAGCAGTAATTACAGAACTTGATCTCTGGCATAAGAGATTAGGTCATTTCAATGAAAGAGGAATTAAAGCTATGGTTGCTAATCAGTCTGTACTAGGATTACCAAATGTGCAAAGTCAACATATGGTTTATAAATGTGAAGCATGTCAAATGGGTAAAGCACACAGGTTACCATTTCAAAAGAAAGGTTTCAAACATGATGGAGTACTTGAGCTCATTCATACAGATGTATGGGGACCAACAAAAGAAGGATCTATCAGTGGCTCAAGGTACTATGTTCTTTTCATTGATGATGCTACAAGATGGATAACATTATATGTTTTGAAGGAAAGATCAGAAGTGTTTGGAGCTTTCAAGCATTTTCATGCATATGCAGAGAGAGTCACAGGTCAAAAGCTTAAGAGACTGAGGTCTGATGGAGGGGGAGAATATTTCTCCCAAGAGTTCAATGATTATCTTTGGAATGCAGGTATTAAGAGAGAAATAACTTGCAGGTATACACCACAACAAAATGGTGTAGCAGAAAGAAGGAACAGGACTTTGGTTGAGTTTGCTAGAGCTATGCTAAAGGAGAAGAACTGTCCAAATTATCTTTGGGCTGAGGCTGTAAATACAGCTACATATCTTGTGAATAGATTACCATGTGCAGCTCTGAATGGAATGACTCCATATGAAGCTTGGTGGGGTAAGAAACCAACACTAGATCATTGTAGAGTGTTTGGATCAATTGCATATGCTTATGTGCCATCACAACTTAGGCATAAACTTGAACCAAAGGCAGAAAAATATGTGTTCATTGGTTATGATGAAAAGCAGATGGGTTACAGATTGTGGAATCCTCTAACCAAACAATTTATTGTTTCTAGAGATGTTACATTTGATGAACAGAAAAGTTGGTATGCAGATCAAAGTCATACAGCTGAAGAATTTGAAGAAGAGGTAAGAAGATGTGAGAAAGGAAAATCAATTGTGCAGGTGAATAGAGATGAAGACTATATGCAAGCAAGTACATCCAGAAGTGGATTAACAAGAAGGAATGAAGAAGCTCCTATATTTGATGAAGAAGTGTATCCAGAAACTTATGAAGAATGTGAACCAAGAAGGTCAAGCAGGACTAGAAGACAACCAGAAAGGTATTCTTATGATACTTCTTACATAACTCAGAAGAACTATGCATATATGGTGAAAGATGATGAAGAACCTCAGAACTATGATGAAGCTAAAGGTAAGAAGCAATGGGAAGAAGCAATGAAGGAAGAGTTCAATGCACTAGAGGAGAACAAGACATGGGAACTTGTTCCTAAACCAAATGGTAAGAAAGTAATTGGAAATAAATGGGTTTATAAAGTGAAGAAGCTTGCAGATGGAAGTATAGCCAGATACAAAGCTAGATTGGTGGTGAAAGGCTATGCCCAGACCTATGGCATAGATTATGATGAGACATTCAGTCCCGTAGCTAAGATGTCAACTATAAGGACAATCATTGCTATTGCAGCTTCAAAAGGATGGACCCTAAGTCAATTGGATATAAAAAATGCATTCTTGAATGGATACATATCAGATGAGGTATACATGGAACAACCTCAAGGGTTTATAGATTCCAGGTATCCAAATTTTGTTTGCAGGTTGAGAAGAGCATTGTATGGATTGAAGCAAGCTCCAAGAGCTTGGAACTATAGACTGGTGAAGTATCTCAATGATCTTGGATATCAAAGTTCAAAAGCAGATTCAAGTCTACTTATCAAAAGAATAGAGGAAGGTACAATCTACATTTGTATTTATGTAGATGACATTATAATCACAGGTACTTCAGATGAAGGAATCAAGGAGGTAAAGAGATTACTTGAGAAAGAGTTTAAGATCAGTGACCTAGGAAAGTTATCATACTTTCTTGGAATGGAAGTTACTTATACAGATCATGGCATATATGTGTCACAAGAAAGGTATCTTCTGAACTTGTTAAAGAAGTTTGATATGGAAAATTGCAGAGAAGCTTCAACTCCACTTGAAGTTAATCACAAGCTCAGTAAATATGATGGTGCAGACTACAAAGATATGAGGAAGTATCAATCTCTTGTGGGTAGTTTGATTTATGCTACACTAACAAGACCTGATCTTAGTTATGCAGTGGGAGTTTTGTCACAATTCATGCATTGTCCAAAGGACCCACATTGGATTGCAGGTCAAAGAGTTCTCAGATATATCAAAGGAACTATAAAGGAAGGATTATATTATCCTTTTACATCAGATTTGAAGTTGAGAGCCTACAGTGACTCAGACTGGGCAGGTAATCAAGATGACAGGAGATCAACTCATGGTTACATGATATACATTGGTGATAAGCTTGTAAGTTGGTGTTCCAAGAAACAACATACAGTAGCATTATCATCAACTGAAGCAGAGTACAAAGGACTTGTGGAAGCAGCTAAGGAAGTCATATGGATGCAGACATTGTTCAAGAGCTTAGGCATTGATCAAGGTACACCTACAATACATGGAGATAATATGAGTTCACTTTATCTTGCAGCAAATCCAGTATTTCATGCAAGGACAAAGCACATAGAGATACAGTATCATTTTCTCAGAGAAAAGGTAATGGAGAAGGAGATTGAAGTGGAGTACATTTCTACTAAAGATCAGTTAGCAGACATAATGACAAAGAGCTTGGATGGTGTGAAGACCAGCAGATTCAAAAGCATGGCAGGAGTAAAAGAAAAGAAGATGATATGAAGAAACAGGGAATGTCAATTAGTGATTGAGGGGGAGCTGTTGGAGAAACAATCACTAATTAGACATATATTTGAAGGTCAAATCTTAGAAAGAAAACCCCATGCCTATGTGAAGGGACAAATTCACAAGTGTATCATATTTGTAAAGATAGTTCACTTTAGTTCTAGAAGTTTTTTAAAATCACGAGAATACGAAAATCTATATAAGTTAGTTTGTATCAACTGACGCGGAGTGAGAGCAAGAGAGAAGAAGTAGAAGAAGGAGTTCATTTTATACGACTGAGTATAGTCGGGCTTCTCTGAGTGAGAAATCATCTGTAAAACTTCTGAGTTTTTTATAGTTATGAGAAGAACTGAGTAAAGTTCTGTGTATGAGCCTCTCTCCATTATCTCCATGATTACCTACTGTGTGATGAATTCAAAAATTCAAGTTTTCTGAGCAATTCGATGCCTGGCATCGAATCTTGGCTGATAAGTCATTTTTTCATTCTCTGTGTGTTAACTATTGTTGAATCTTTTAAAAATATGAAGTTTGTGGAGCAACTCGATGCCTGGCATCGAGTTTGAGCATAAAGTCGATGCCTGGCATCGACTTCTAGCATACAAGTGGTCTTCTTCATGTGTGTGTAAAAGAGAGTATTTCTGGTGCAGAAAAAGGGCCTAAAAAAGCTCAAAGTCGATGCCCGGCATCGACTTGGACTGAAATTCGATGCCAGGCATCGAATTTTTTATTTTTGGACACTAGGAATACTAAAACAGGCAAAGTTTCCAGTTTTGGAAGGTCATACAGGGTCATCTTGTGAAGGCCATAACTTGAGTTCTAGAGGTCTGTTTGATGCATATGATAGCTTGTTGGAAAGCTCTACTCTTCTAGTTTCAGCCTATAAAGTTTCATAGAGAAATAATACTTGAGTTAGGAGAAATTAGCAAAATACTGAAGGTATGTCATTTCAGTGACTAGAAATTTCTGTACAAGCAAAGTTCTCACTTTAGGCTATCATTTCTCAAAGTTTGGAGTGGCAATGAGTTAATGGTGACCATAGAGGTGTTCTAGTGTCACATTAATTCATTTCTTGTGGTGTTTCATACATCAACAGGTGGAAAGGGGAAAGAGGGGTGACAGTGGGTCGGGGTGGTGAGATGGGGGAGAAGGTTAATGGCGGGGGGAATGGGAAAAGGGGTCTTGGAGTTGTGGGGAAAGGTGGAAAAGATTGATGAAGGAATGGGTTGGATAGAAAGGTGGGTGTGGGAAGGGGTAGATTAGGGCTAATGGGCGCGGGAATTGTGGGGTGAGTGGTCGTAAAGACGGTTTCTGCAACACCACCGGCGAATGAAGATGTGGGTCTGGGGGAAGGAGGGTGAAGAGGGGAGGCTGGATGGACGGGTGGTGAGAGAGGAGCGGTTGGGGTGGTCGGTACTTCAGTGACTACTGAGGTAGGTACAGTTGTAGCGCGGGGTGGGGAATCTACAATGATGGTTTCTACGGCCAATGAACGTTCGGGGACGAGGCGTGCCTCCCTGGCTTGTTCTGAAGATTGTGCTCCGGTTGGTACACGAATGTATTCGCCGGGCTTTGAAAGTAGTCGTACTCTGCGGGGGTCAAACTGTGGCAGTGGCTTTCGTTGCAAGTACCTGAGTGCCTCGTTGGAGCCTACTGATTGGACTAATTCTTTGAATCCTTTGATATATGCGTCTTTGAATCCGCCTGTGACAAGTTCTTGTTCTATTATTTTTTGGCTCTCTTCCTCTGTCAGCTTCTTGCGTGCCCAAACTTTTTCCATAGTTCTATACAGCTTCTTGATAGCTAGAGTGTAAGCTGCTGCCTCGTAAGTTTCATCTTCATGGGTACTTGTATCGCCATGTGTGTCGGTTTGTTGGCCTTGGCCATCTGTCTGTTCCTGCTCTTGGGATTCATGTGTTCCCTGGCTAGCTTCGTCGTCTCCTTCGTCGTCATCGGTTGCTGTCCTTTCGTCATCAGAGCTGGACACGACCTGTCCTTGTGGCTGATCCCTGGGTGTGGTAGGGTAGCTAGGCCTTTCAAATTCTTGAGAAAACATTTGTCCTTCTGAAAACTGGAACTCATTGGAGAATGCATCGGGCATCTCAAAATCAAACGTTTGGTCCAGTGGCTCTGCTTGTCCTGGTTCTAAATGCGGTATTGGAAAAGAGAAAGCTTCCGCACCGATAGTGGTGGGAAGTTCAGCTGCTGTGGTGATAGGTTCTGTGGTTGTGGCTGCTTGGGGTGCGACAGTACTGGTGGTGCCTTCTGTTACCACTGGTCTAGATAACCTTATGCGAATAGGTTGTACTGTGGGAGTGGCTGCTGTTGGTGACTGCTCTGGAGATGGTTGTGGAGAGGGTGATGCTGGGACTTGTAGGCACGGGATAGTACCTCTCATCCACTTTCCGGCTCTGCCTTTGCTAGACTTTCTAGCCTTCCTAGTGGTGCCTTTGAATGCTTTCAGTTCCTCACTGGTCATGGCACGCTCTACGGGTAAATCATATGCCAAGCACATATATATGATCCTGGTGAGGGCGCAGCATCCATTGATTACCTTCTTTCGCTCCCACCGATGTTGTGCCAAATAGAGCTGATCAATGATCCAGCTAGCTAGATCAACCGTTTGCAGTCCAGTACATGCTAAGTACAATCCAAACCAGATTCTCTTGTGGGGCATGGTAAAACGATCCTGAGCTGGGAAAGCAAAATGCTGCATGCATATCCGTAATGGCTTAGAGAGCTCAGGTGTTATAGCAGAAATATCCTCCCACTTAGTTACGTCACCACGCTTCATCTGCTCTGGGACTAGCCGTTCTTTCTCCGTTGGAGTGTGTGTTCCATGAATCTTGATGGCCGCTCTCATTAAATCCTTCGAAAGATAAAATCTTTTGTAAGGTGGATCATCCACTAAAGAAGGCAAAATAAAGGTTCCTGGGATGTCCTTATTCTCTGAGGCCAGCAAAGTGGTGATTAAGTAATAACACCTATAAAAGTCAGGTTTGGGCAGAGGATCACTGAAATACTCCGTGAAGCCGGCTCTAGCCCAAACATGAGTTAAGTCCTGGGTGTTCTGTAGGCCTTCGAATTCTCTTGAGAAGAATTGATACTTGCCCCATGTGCGGTCATCAAATGTCATATTTGCTTCAAAAATGAAGTCAGCATCAGCTAATGGTCCTGCTAGGCCTTGGAACCAGTGAGAGTTACGGTGTATCTTCTCTGTGTATCCCATAGGTGGGTTATCGATTGGCATGGGTCCCGGAAATCCTTGGAACTCTGGCGGTGGAGCGGTCGGGTGGGATTCTGCGCGTAAAACATTGAGGGGCACCGCAGCCACGCTGGGGCCTGCTTCCGATGGTCCTGCTTCGGTTTGCATGATGACTGATGAGCTAATGGAAAAGATCTGCTACAAAAGATTAACACATTAGTATGGAAATTAATTATGATCCCATTAAGGTGAGACCGCAATCCCTTTCCATAACCGATGTGTAACCCGTGTAGCCAAGTGTCGTGAAGTGATTAATGCAATGATTATTTGCAGAACTAATGCAGGTCTCTAGACACCTACATGGTCAGATTATGCATACATTTCTTGATGAGCCTTTATTATGCATGATGTGGGGTTTGGGTGTATGAATTTATACAAGGTTTGGTTGAGGGTGAATTAGTACAAGGGTGGAGTTTAAACGGGGTGGGAAAATTGTTAGATAATGGGTTACAAGAAGACGTCTGGATACGTTTCGGTATCCATTTCCTAAGAGTCTTTGAGTGGGTGGTATGTTTCTGCTGAGGTACAAAAAGTGGTATCGGGTTTGGTGGTATTGAAGGATGAAAAGGTTTCTGAGGGGTATATATTACATGGCTTGAGGGTTGGGATATAATACATTGTTTGGGTACCCAAATCTGCATGGGTGTGGGTCTATGGATAAGATATTTCTTGGCGATCCAAATCTGTCGAGTACTGGTACGTGTAGAAGAAGATCGAGGGGACTTTGGATGCGAACTCTGCTTCTGTTGCAACTTTATCCTGTTCGCGTCTGCAGTGTTGCCAATAGCCTGTGGTTGCTGTCCTTTTCGCACCCATATTTGTTTCGTGCCACTTGTTCTGTGATGTTGATACTGCTGCTTTCCTTGCCTTATCTGGTGGTGTCGTCGGTCTGGGTTCCTCTCTTGTGGTTGACTCATTCGTGGTTGGGTTTGAGAGGTCCATTGGACGCTCTGCTTTGGAAAAGAAGGGAGATCCAACACTTGCGTGACCTGCCCATTAGGAAGTGATTCGTTCTTTATCTTTAATCTAGGCCAGTCCGCAGCAAGTTTGGAAGGATGAGCACCGCAGGGTGTTGTGCTCATTTGGCCACTGATGCAACCCACCTGACCGCTGATTGTGTTCAACTACCCTAGCGGTTGGGTAGCTGCCCCTTCTAGTTTGCAGGAAGCCCCAAGGAAGATCTCCTGTCGTCCTTCTGATTGACAATTGTCCCTAGCCAAGCCCGAGTGGGTTGGTGTAGACGTAACGTGACTGGTCTGACCCAAGATCTTCCGGTCTTCCTTCGCATGCGTTTCATAGGGTCTAGGGTTACAAACCTCAATCGGAATGCCGTTAGGGAAGTCAAGCGGTATCACTCGCTTCTGTTCTGAGGTTCCAATCTGTAAGGAGCCTTGTCTAATATTTAGGTCCACTGAGTGATCGTATAGCCAATCTTGGCCAAGGATTAGGGGTTCTATCAGGTCGTCATCATGGCACACTAGTAGCTTCGCTGTCATGGTCACATCCTTAATGAGGATAGGAAGGTCCACCTCACCCATGCAAGGGGTTTCCATGCCTCCTAGGCCTATGAGGTATGCCTCAATTGGCCGCATTTCTATTCCTGAATCCTTATAGTGGGACCATCTAATCGCACTAGTCGCAGCACCTAAGTCAATTAAAGCCCTGAGCTCTTGGCAAGGGTTGCCGTGCTCTAACCTGACTGTCATGAATGGTCTCCTGTCCACTATGCTAGGATGAGTGGTTGACTTTACTTGACACATGGCCATGGGGTATCTGGGTGTCGTTTCCAGATGGTTATAATGTTCTCTCCCTAGTCCTTGTCTTCTTAACTTCATGCGTTTAATGCGTTCTATTGCTTCTGCCTGAGCTTCCGCTCGTATTCTATTTTCTTCCTCCTTACGCTTCTTTGCTAACGTGAGTCGTCTAAGCATATCCTCAGTAAGAGGTTCCTGATATAGCTTGACTGTACAGCCACTAATATAATTAGGCATTATATCTCCTTCTAACGTGGCTAATTGTACTGCTCCACTTGTTGAGAGTCTGTTAATGATCATAGGTCCATAACCTCGCTTTTCTAACTTACGTGCGTGTTGCTTTAGCGTATATACTAGAACTAAATCTCCTTCTTTTAGGCCTTTATCCTTCACATGTGCATCAAAATATGCTTTCTGTCGCTTCTTCGCTGCATATATTCCTGCTGCTGCCTTTAACCTGGTTTCACCTAATCGTTCCAAGTCCATTATTCTCACTGATAATTCATGGCTGGTCCACTGATGTTCTTGTGCAACCTTAAGGGTCGGTATCAAGAAGTCCAAAGGGAGCACAGCATTCTGACCAAAAACCATCTGAAAGGGAGTTGCATTGAGTACGGTCTTGTAGGCCACTCGATATGCCCAAACAGCGTGGTGTAGCTGTTTGTCCCAATTTGAACGTTTGTTGTTCACGAGTTTCGTCAATACGTTACAAAGGATCTTATTAGTGCTTTCAGCCTGACCATTGGCCTGAGGATGATATGGTGCGGATTTCTTGTGAATCACCATAAAATCCTGTAACAAATATTCAATGACTTGGTTTAGAAAGTGAGTGCCTCGATCGCTCACTAACTCTATAGGCAGTCCATATCTTGTAAAGACATTCTCAAATAAGAATTTTGCAGTTGTGTGTGCATCATTCTTTTTCATGGCTTTCGCCTCTACCCATTTCGTAAGATAATCCATCGCAACAATAATGTATTCCGCATGTGTACCTTTTGCAGGGGGGTTAATGGGTCCTACGAAGTCTATACCCCACTTAGAGAATGCACGTCCGCCCATCATGGGTTTCAATGGCATTTCATCTCTGCGAGTAGGAAACTGAGTTCTTTGGCACACATCACATCTCTTGACATAGGTATGAGCATCCATGTTAAGAGTGGGCCACCATAATCCTGCAAAGAGGATGGCTTTGATTATCCTATCGGGTCCAAAATGACCTCCTGCAACACCTTGGTGTGCAGTCTCTAGTATGCTCAGATAATCGCTCTCATGAACACATTGTCTTAGATATCCATCTCGTCCTCTTTTGTATAGGTTATCGCCAATAAGTGAATAGTCGTGAGCCTCCTGCTCTAGACTGCGTTGTCGAGCTAAGGTCATTCCTTGAGGGAATGTCTTCGTCCTCAAGTATGTCACTAATTGTTCACTCCAGTCTGGTGTGAGAGACACATGATACAATGTAGCATGCTCTACTGGTGGTCTTTCACAACAAACATGGCATTCTTTACACAACCTGTAGACATCTGCTTCCATCGTAGGCCAATATACTCCTAGTCTATGCAGAGTCTGTAATGTTTGATGTTTTGAATGATGTTGCTTTAGTGCACCTACATGTGCTAATTGCAACCAATTCACATGTTCTAATTCATCTACACAACAAGCAAGAATCTTTTGATTATCCTGTTTATATATGCTTCCTGCCATGATTTGATATCTCTGAGATTTGGTAATCTCTCCCTCTTTGATCTTTATCCTAGGATTCTTGGGTCCATATGTGAGAATAGGGACTATAGGCTTAGCCCATTCTGGTGCTATCTCAAGGTTAAACAAGTATGCATCTGGTAGATCATCCGCTACTCCTTGAGGAGCTTCTCCTGAGGTTAATCTCGAAAGGTGGTCAGCTCTAAGATGTGTCTTTCCTTTCCTGACTATTACTTCAAAATCATACTCCACGAGTAATAGAAACCAACGTATCAATCGTCCCGTGTTACATGGTTTGTTGACTAGGTACAATAGGGCTTGATGATCTGTAAAGAACTTGAATTTGTTTGCCAACAAGTAGTGCCTAAACTTCTTTACTACGTAGATCATCCCTAATCCTTCTCGTTCCGTCGTGGTGTAATTTCTTTTTGCTGCGTTCAATTGTCTACTTGCGTAAGCTATGGGGAGATCTATGTTACCTTCATTCGTGGGTTGTGCTAACACGCATCCTATGGCGTAATTGGATGCATCCACATGTACATGGAATGGCTTACTCCAATCTGGTGTAGTCAATATAGGTGTTGAGCACAAACGTCGTTTGAGTTCATTGAATGAATTTTCACATTCATCTGTCCATTCAAAGTTTGTTAAAAGAGAGTACAAAGGCTTGGCTATGATTGCATACATGTGTATGAATCTCCTATAATAACCGCAATGGCCCATAAATGCCTGTACCTCTTTCACATTAGTTGGTCTAGGTAAATCTGCAATTACCTTCACCTTTTCTTCATCCGTAGAGATTCCATTTTTTGACACAATGTGTCCTAGAATTTTGCCTTGTCTGACCATGAAAACGCATTTTTCTGGGTTCAAACAAACCTGATATTCTCGACATTTGTCAAATATTTGCCTTAACTCTGGGATATGTGTCTGTCTTACATTTGAATGTGCACATAAGTCATCGATATAAACTTCCAAACTCTTGCGTAAGAATTCCTTAAAAACATGACACATGAGTCGTTGGAAAGTGGCGGGTGCATTTGTTAAGCCAAATGGCATTACACGAAATGCAAATATGCCCCATTCAGTGGCAAATGCCGTCTTGTGTTGGTCCTCTGGAGCAATGGCTACTTGATTATAGCCTGAAAACCCATCAAGAAAGCTGTAAACTTCCTTGCCCGCAACTCTTTCCAATAGATGTTCTGTGATAGGAAGAGGATAACTGTCTCTAATTGTGGCGGCATTAACTTTTTTAAGGTTAATACACACACGCAATTTTCCATTCTTCTTGGGCACAACCACAATGGGGGATACCCATTCGGTATGCTCAATTTCGTAAATGAATCCTGCTTCTATCAAGCGATCTATCTCCTCTTTAATCTTCGCAGCGTAGTTATCATTATACGTGTACGGTTTCTGTTTTGTCGGTTTTGCATCTGGAGTCATAGGGATTCTATGAGAACATATATCTGGATCTACTCCTTTCAAATCTTTGTAACTCCAAGCAAAAACATCTCTATATTCGCGCAATAGGGCAACTAGCTTTTCTTCTTCTTCAGTTGTCAAATCATGCCCTATGTATGTACCTTTTTCTTCTTCTCCTTCGATAGCAACTATTATTTTCTTGGTCTTCTCTCGGTTATCATATACTTGTCCGTCATTCGCCTTTCTATTAAGCATTCGTACCATGATTCTTCTATCTTCGATTTCATATTTCTTGAAATTCTCGGGTACTTCAAATAAAGATTCTTCTTTTTCTGACATGGTTTCTTTCTTCTTTCTTTTCTTGCCTTCACTCTTGGTAGTCACTTCTGTGGCTAACCTCACCTCATTCGTAATTTCCTCGTGTCTCTGAGGGTGAGTCTCTACTTCGTAGAAATATTCTTCCTCTGATGCAAAGGGTGGGTCCATGATAATTGATTCTAAATCAAAATCGCTTGCATCCTCAAATGCATCAGTGTTAGGTTCACACTCTTCTAGAATTGCATCGCCCATGATTGGCTCTATCGTGAAAACTGAGATATCATAGCCATCCTCGTCACAGTGGGGTGTCCATTGTTCTTCATTGATGGCTATGTCCATGGTTGCTAGGATTTCCGCCCAACCATGGGGTTCAAACTCTTCGTCTGGGAATACTACAGGTGCATAAGCTGGATCTTGAAGTGTTCGTGGATGTTGTTCTGCACCTAAGGTCCTTGCTTCTAATCTTTCTTCCTCTTGTTTGGCTACTTTACACATCCATAAATGAGTATCCTCATGCAACCAAGAAGGATCTGATTCTAATGAGTGCACGGATTCCATTTCTACTGGTGTCTTATGGATGGTATTCCATTGTATTGGGGGTACATCTCGATGTGAATAGTCTTTAAGATTGACTTTGGTAGTCACTCCTAAACGTTGCAAGTACAAAGAATTAGTTCCCCAATCTTGTACAATTTGCAACTGACGCATGAATGGTCGTCCCAATATCATCTCATAAGCATGATTTTTTGCAAAGTCACAAATGGCAAAGGTATGCTCAAATTCCACACCACAAGTGGTGAGAGATATGCCTTCTAGTAAGCCTAATGGTTTTTCTATGTGTCCATCAGCCATTTGTAGCTTCATCCTGGTGGGTCTCAATGCTGGCTTACCCCATCGTTTCCATAAAGCGATGGTAGCTATGGCTACTCCGGCTCCTGAATCCAAGATGGCTTTCGTGGTGTAGCCCTGATGGGTTATCGGAAGATAAGTGTTACCTTCCTCCCCTTCGCTTACATCTCCGATCTTTTCTACGGGTATTTCTGGTACCTTGTTTTGTGATGCTATTTGTGAGGGAGTAGTAGCAAGCTCAGGGAATTGATTTGCTACATGTTTCCACAATTCTGGTTTTACCTTTAATAACTCCTCCAGAGTAAGGTTACATTGTACTTTGGTATTCTTGATCACTTCCGTGTTTCTAGGGATTACTGATTCTTCATTCCTCACTATTATCGTGGGTGCTCTCATACTAATAGACTTTGCTTCCCAAGGTCCTGTGAACTGAGGTAATTCTTGTAAAGAATTAGATTCAAATCTTGTGTGTTCACTCAGTTGTTCTTCCTCTACATCATCGTAAATAGAGGGAATGTCTTGGGGAAATTGTTCCTGCAAGTCATCTATTTCTTGAATAGGAGGATGGGTTCCTGGTTCCTTTCTCCATTTCTCTTCTTGTATTTCTCTCAAAAATTCATGTGAATATTTATGTATGGAAGACAAATTGTCTTGACTTTCTGAGTTGGGTACTTGAGACAGGGATGGTGCATTCCTTTCCTGTGTCTCTGGGACAATAGGGTTCCTATGCTGATCCTTTTTCTCTTTGCTCTCTATCAAATATTCTAGCCTCTCCATTAGTCCTTGAAAGTGTAATTCCGGTTTTGCCATGTTATTCCAATTAAGATATCTAGAGGCTTCGAACAAAGCTTGTGCTAGTTCTACCATTTTCATGCAAAGTTTAGTTCTCTCAATTTCTAGATCAGCTCGAGGGTAGTTTTTGCTCATTTCAGCTACCTGAGGTCCCTCTTTTAATCTAGCCTGATATGCACGAAACATCATGTCTAGATTTTCTGGTATGGGTTCCGCTAAAACTGATCCTGATTTCTGAGCTGGATTCTCTTGATTCAAGTCCTGTGAAGTCAATTCTTGGATTTTGGCTCTAGATTCCTTTAAACTTCCTTCCAACTCACTTATCTTTTTACTCCATTTTCTCTTTATCCTTTCAGTGCATAGATATAGGAATAACCCATTGTGAGATAATTATGGGCTCTAGGTAACCCAAGTAAACTGATTCCGAGGGGTTTAAACCAATTAAAGTCTCGTATAATCATTGGTTCCGTGGGCTTAAGAACATATCAGTATGTCCTCTAATGTTTTGTATATTTGTTGCACGAGCTGGCAATGGGTCATCCTCCAACACGAATAGAGGAGGCCTATGGATATCTTCATGGATTGATTGCACTATTAGAGGACTTGGAGGGACATGGTGTGGCCATTTCATGGGAGCGTTTGCGATGAGGTGATGAATTTATAAACTTAGTTTTTACTTGTTTGTAAATCTCATGTGAATTTATCTCATTCTGATATCTCTTTTGTGTCTGATAGTATTTCGCTTTATGAAATCATATTTCTGTTGCCATTAGAGTACACATCACATGTACTCGGTTTTTTTTTGGTAGAGTGTATTGTCTTTTGCTAAACAACATCATGGTAATGTTGTTGTAGCAAAAGACAACACACTCTACCCAAAAAAAAATTTGCAGATATGGTCGTCCGTATAAGTGGGTACTCCCAGTAGGGTCACTGGTATAAGCGACCGTACACCCAACGGGTGCCGGTATGCATGATGGTACACCCAACGGGCGCCGGTATAGGCGTCAGTTTAAGCATTGATATAAGCATCAGTATAAGCGTCGGTATTTCCTATGCTTATACCGATGCTTATAATGACGCTCATACTGACGCTTATACCGATGCCTATAACGGTGCTTTAATACCGACGTGTATATCGATAGTTACACGACGTCGGAGCAAAAATGTGCCCATTCAATTTCCTTGATAAAAGCCTCGGTATACGATCAATATGTTGTAGTGTATGGATTGACCTTAAGAAATACCATGTAATCTGTTTGAAATTCAAGTGAGCTTCTCTTCAAATCATAGAATTTCTTTTGTCTTTTTTTAGCTTCTTTTACATGCTTAATTTTTCCAAGTTCCTCATCCATCTTCTCAATAATTTCTTTAAATACTTCTATGTCATTTGAAAATTTAGAAAAATAAGTTGAAACCTAAAAATATTATAATGATACATAGCCTCAAACGGAGTCATTTTTATAGATGCATGCCATGCACTATTGTATGAAAACTCAACTAAGGGCAAATATTCACTCCAATTATCTTTCTTTTCATTTGCATACATACACAACATATCTTCAAGTACCTAATTAACCCTCTCAGTTTCCTCATCATTCTAGGGATGGAAACTTGTACTCATACAAAGTTGAGTTCCAATTGATTCAAATTTTCCTTTCTAGAAGTGATATGTGAATCTAGAGTCTCTATCAAAAATTATATTTTTAGGCATTCTATGCAATCAAGAAGTTTCTTTTACAAATAGATTATCAACATTCAAGGCAATATTAGTCATTTTCATACGAAATAAATGTGCCACCTTGGTAAGTTGATCAACTACCACAAATATAGTGTCATGTTTACTTCTAATCATAGCCAATTTAGTGATGAAGTCCATAGAGATAGTTTCCCACTTCTAGTTTGGAACATCCAAAGGTTGCAACATTTCAGGCATTCTTTTAAACTTTGACTTCACATGTTGTCACTTTAAACATTCACTAATGTATTTTCTAATATCCCACTTCATACATATCAAAAAATAAGAATATTTCATCTTAACATGCCTCGAATAACTTGGATATGCAAAAAAATGTGCATCATGACAATCATGTAATATTTGAACTTTCAATAGAGATTCAAAAGATAACATAATAGATTCTTACAATATAAAGATCCATTCTGCAAATGAAAGTTTTCATGATACATTGATCCCCTCTTTGCATGCAAAAAATTCAGAATAGGTGCATAAAAAGAATCATGTTTTAGTTCTTCTTGAATTTGTTTAAGAATATCATAATCTATTAGGAAAAGGAGATTACATTAAGGTTTTTGACTCAATTCATCAACATCCTTATTTACCTTATGAGCCAAATACCTAATGTCAAAATCATACTCACTTAAAGATTCAATCCAACCCTTTCACTTGTTGTTAAGCAATGGTTGTGTTAATATGTATTTTAGACTTTGATGATCTATTTTCAATTCAAACTTAGCCCTAGAAATAAATGTCTCCAATCCTTATGTGCATTTCTAGATCATGAGTAGGATAATTAAGTTTAGGTTTTCTTAATCATATGCAACCAACCTCCCATCATCTTAAAGAACACATCCTATTTCATTTTCATTTGCATCATGTGCAACCACAAAAAGTTTTCCCATTTTTGGTATTTTCAAAGCAAAAATTTTTTATGACTTTTTGTTTCAATGATTCAATTGATTTTTTACATGCTTCACTCTACACAAATCTTGCATTCTTTTTAGTTGACTATGAGGGCATTATCTTTCTTAGAGGAAGCCTTAATATATTCTGTCTTGTATTGCACGAATTGCAAAAAGCTTCTAACATCCCTTACAATTTTAGGAAGTGCCCAATCAACAATTTTTTTCACTTTATCCTAGTCTACATGAATTCCCTCTTTGGATATGAATCTTCCAAAGTACACAAGTGTTTTCTGGAAAAGGAACACTTACTCTTATTTCCATACAATTTGTGTTCTCTAAGTGTTTGAAAAACTTTCTTGAGATGTACAACATGCTCACCATCATCTTAAGAGCATACATATATCATCATGAAATACTAAGATATATTCATCTAGATAATCATGGAAAATATTATTTATGAAGCACACAAATGTAGTAGGATTGTTTGCTGATCTAGAGTTTGAAACTGTAAACTTATAGTGGCCATAAAATGTTTGAAAAACTATCATGGGTATGTCATCTAGTTTGATCCTGATTTGGTGATATCGCCACTCCACTCAATTGACTCAACAATTCATGTAAATGAGGGAGTGGATACTTACTTTTAATCATTCCTTAATTCAACCCCCTATACTCAATACATAATCTATAAGAGACTTCTTTCTTCTTATGAAATAAAATAGGTGCTCCCCAAGTTGAAACACTCAATTGTAAGAAGCCTTTCTTCAAAATATCATCTAAGTAAATATCAAGCTTCTCTAATTCATCTATGTTAAATCTCTAAGATGCTCTGGAATATGGCTGCCTCTATAGATGTAGGTCACTAGCATGCTCAATGCGCCTAGTTGGAGGCATTCCAAGTAAGTCTTCAAGAAATATATTTGCATATTCTTTCAAAAGATTTTCTACATAATTTAAAAGATTTTCTCATTATCTTCCCCATGTAGATTATTCACCTACATTACAAATGTTTTGCAACCATCACAGATACATCTAATTATCTACATAGCAAAAATGAGACTAGCATTAGGATAATGTGCATCACCTAGGATGTGGATAGATTCACCATCTAGCCTTAAAGTGATTGTTCTTTGTTCACGATCAATTGTTGCAGAACTTTGAACTAATCAATCCATGCCTATAAATGCATCACACTATTTCATTTCAATCACATGAAAACTCCTAGAAAAACACTTACAAAAAAAAAGTAAATGCAAGGTTTCAATGTATCCTATCATATTTATGGCTATTCCTAAAATCTATACCAATTTGAAAGATAGAAAACAATGTGTACTACCCAAATTGATAAGAAATCTAACTTTGTGCGTAGAAATCATACCCAAAATCATAATTATTGAATCCCTTGGGAAAGAACTAATCATCACACAACATAAGTAGAGTTAGGGAACTTACCTCCATCATCTACTATGTCAATTGTTGTACCTTCCTCAATGATGTTTATTGCCTTCATTTGTGCAAGCTGAAAGATTGCCTTGTTCAAGCATTCATATGTTTGATGTCCTTACTTGCCGCAACAAAAACACGAAGTGAATATTTTTGCATACTCAATAAAATCGTGTCCTACTACCAATGAATGGGTTGTTTTTCACCTCAGCAAGATTCTTACCTATTAGAGTTTGAGGTCTGTCGAAGCATGAAAATAGCACAAGGAAGAAGAAAAAGCTTAGAGCACAACACACAATATTGAATGCATTACCACTAGAATGCACAAAGATAAGTGACTCGTTAGGGCAATAGGTATATATACAAGCTAGGGGAAAAAAAACTCCTAAAGAGGGAAAAAAGTGCCCTAGCGGTCTTAGTGTGCTCACACACATCACTACCTAAATATATCAACAAATCCCCCCTGGGATTGATGTGATGAATAAGGAGCTAGCACTCATGTATAAGGAAGTGTCAACCTATGTGGAATCAATCCACAAAAGGAAGTAAGCCCAAAGCTTTGCGGAAAGCTTCAAAATTCTCCCTAGGTAGAGCCTTCATGAAAAGGTCTGCAATGTTCTCCTGCATGGGCACATATGCCAAGTTGATCTCTCTAGAAAAGAACCTCTCCTTGACATAATGATAATGCACCTCAATGTTCTTAGTGCAAGCATGGAACACAGGGTTCCTCACAATTGCCAATGTGCTTTGACTGTCAGTGAAGATGGTGGAGGAAGAAGACTAACCAACACCCAATTCGTCCACAAGGTGTCTGAGCCACACACACTCAATAGTCCCTGTGAAAGCTACCCTATACTAAACCTTACACCTGGAAGTGGCCACAACAGGCTGCTTCTTGCTCAACCAAGATATACATGAGCTACCAAGCATGAAGCAAAAACCACAAGTGTCATAGAAACCAGCCCAGTAAGAGTCAAAAAAACCATGTAAATCTAGCAGTAGTGATCCCCCTTGGGATAAAACAATCCAAGTCGTCGGGTACCTCTCAAGTAGCGAAAGATGCACTTAACTGCCTGCCAATGTTTCACACATGGGAATGCATAAATCTTCTCATCTGTGAGACAACAAACTGAATATCTAGCCAAGTAATGCATAAGTAAATCAAGCATCCAACAACCTGTTGATAGAGAACAACATCAAATGCATCTCTAGCCCCATGAAGACTCAATCGTAAACCTATCTCCATAGGAGTGGCAATAGGTTTTGCAATCTTCAAGGCCAAAACACTGTAATAATGTGTCAATATATTTCATTTGACACAAAGCTATTCCACCACTTTAAAATAATCAATATGCTTCTCATGAGGACAGTGAAGAGCATGTCATCAACATACACAATAATGATCCGAAGCACATCATTTGCACGCTTAACATATAAGGTGCTCTCAGTTGGACTGTTCTCAAAACCATGTGCAATCAGATAGGCATGTATCTTTTCATACGAAGCACGTGGTGCTTGCTTTAAAACATATAAAGCCTTCTTTAACTTGCACACCTGGTTTTCATGCCCTTTCTACACAAAGCCACGGGGCTGAAGAAGGTATGCTTCTTCATGCAACTCACCATTCAAAAATGTAGTTTTAATGTCCAATTGATGTGCATTCCAACCATGATGAGCTGCAAGTGCACAGATGCTACGAACAGTAGTCATACTACATGTAGGTGCAAAGGTCTCATCAAAATCATTGCATCTTTCCTATGCATAACCTTTGCAACAAGCCTAGCCTTATACCTATCAACTGTTCCACCAAGCTTACATTTCAGCCTATGTACCCACTTTGTGCCAATGGCCTTCTTGCCAGGAGGCAAGTCACATAAAGATCAAGTACCATTTTTCATGATAGCATAATATTCAGATTGCATTGCAGCCATCCAATTTTTAGAATTTTGTGCTTTATCAAATGAAACATGATCATTCTCATCATAGAGACTAGAGGCAGCCATAGCATAGAAACATGATGCAAAAGAAGGACTATGAGAGCCTGAACGAGTGCGATATGATAGAGGTGCATCTAATTTGCTATCACATAAAGTCTACACTAGCCATTTTGGCATAGTTTTTCCCTTCTCAATATCAACTCTCTCATCAACAAGTGCATCATGTAAATCTGCATCAGAAATGGAATGATCTGCATCACCACATGAAACTTGTAAAGTTTTAGAAGTTGCCTCATTAGGACTAGCACTAGACTATCCACCTGTAGAAAGAGGCAACAAAGTGTCATACATGTCTTTGGAGCTAACAGATGTCTCCTTAGTACATGAAAGTAATGGCTGAATAGCATCTTCCACAAAAATAACATCATGGCTAACTAGAATGCATTTAGTCTATGGATGATACAAACAATAGCCTTTGCTTTCAGAACTGTACCCAGCAAAAATACATTTCACTACTTTATCATCCAATTTTCTGCATTGTTGTTCAGGCACTAATGCATATGCCAAACAAGCAAAAACATGTAGATGAGAAACAGATGGCTTGCGACCATGCCAAGCATCATATGGAGTGATAGACTACACCGTTTTAGTGGGACACCTGTTAAGTACATATGTTGCAAACATAACACCCTCAAGCCAAAAACTATGTGGTAAATCCTGACTCTTAACCATACACCTCACCATCTCCATGAGTGACTTGTTCTTCCTTTCAACAACTCCATTTTGTTGAGGTGTATATGGCACTGTGCACTGATACTTTATCCCACATTTAGCCTGAAATGCATTAAAATCTAAAGACATATATCCCCCCCTCGATCAAAACAAAGGGTGCTTTACATGCTGACAGATTATCAGCCAGAACCAAAAACTGTTTGAAGCACATAAACACTTCGGACTTTGCTTTCAATGCATATACACATGCATGCCTAGAAAAATCATCAATGAAAGTCACGATGTAAAGATGGTTTCCAAAAGAGGGTGTCTACATAAGACCACATACATCATTGTGAACAAGCTACAATTTCTGAGTAGCTCGAACTGAACCATCTTTTGGAAAGGAGGAATGTTGCATTTTGCCCAAAATATAGCGTTCACAAACATGTTTATCGAGTGCCTCAAGTTTGGGCAAAGAGGACACCGTTTCCGATTTTGTAGGCATAGGAAACTAGCAAAATTCAGATGACAAAAGCGTGCATGCCAAATCTTTGCATATGACATAGCCCGAGAATCATGTACACACATGCTGAATCATTCACAAAATTTTCATAGTCTATGAGCTTATACAACCCATGATATTATTGATATATTTAGGTAGTGATGTGCGTGAACACTCTAGGACCGCCGGGGCACTTTTTTCCCTCTTTAGGAGGTTTTTTCCCCCGGCTTGTATATATGCCTATTGCCCTAATGGGCTACTTATCTTTGTACATTCTCTAGTAATACATTCAGTATTGTGTGTTTGGGCTCCAAGCTTCTTCTTATTCCTTATGTTGCTCACGTGCTTCCACAGACGTCTATCTCCAACAATTGGTATCAGAGCAGGTCATCACTTCATCTAGGGCATCGTTGACACTCCTCCGTTTGCCGTCTCAGAATCGCACGAATTTTGATGAGCATACTCAGCGTGTTTCTGAGATCAAAACATCTTCGCTTGGTGGTGCCAAAATCGCGATTTGAGCTCGTTTCGGCCTCCGAACACACTATCGCAATGCTTGTGCAGGCTATTTTGTCTTTTTGTGCCAAAGGTATATACCGGTTTCTGTTCGCCAGTTTAAGCGTCTCAAAGTCTGCTACAGGTCTAGCAGAACTCGTCTTGGCAGTTCTGTTCAACTTTTTGAGATACAATCAATTTTTTGCATCAAGGTATTTTAGTCACTGACCATGGCTAAAAGCAGTGATGTATTCCGTACGTTGGCTGTTGAGGATAAGTTGGATGGTACCAACTACCCATTATGGGCTTATATGATGCGACATGTATTGGTTGCAAAAGGATTGTGGAACATTGTGCAGGGTGTTGAAAGACGTCCTGTTACACCTCTGACTACAGGTACTGCAAATACAGGTGCTGGAGCTGATGAATATGGTGTCGAAGATGATATTCCGCAGATTCCTGTTCGTGCTACTATTTCTGTTGCACCTACTGCAGAGCAGATTCGCTGGGATGGCAGAGATGCCCAAGCACATGCATTGATAGCTTTGTCTGTCAAACATGCCATTATTCCTCACATTCGCTCTTGCAAAATAGCTAAGGATGCTTGGGATACACTTACCACATTGTACCAAGCTAGGAATGAGGGTTGTGTTGCTTACCTCCGAAAACAGTTGGAGAGTGAGCACATGAATGAAGGTGATTCTATGGACAGTTTCTTAACGAAAATCAAAGACTTGAAGGAACAATTGATTTCTGCTGATGAGGTTATACCAGATAGCTCACTTGTCAGACTGTTCTGAATGGTCTTCCTGATTCATATCAGAGTTTTGCTTCTACTCTTCGTTTGATGATGAAAGGAAATCCGAATGCCTTATCATTTGAGGAGTTAGTCTCTGTTCTGTTGCAGGAAGGTCAATCCAGGCAGAACAGGTTACTTTACGTGACAGCAAATTAGATGCATCTTTGTCATATCGTACTCGTTCAGGCTCTCATAGTGCCTCCTTTGCATCAGATTGCTATGCTATGGCTGCGTCTAGTCTCTGTGATGAGAATGAGCCTCTTTTGTTTGATGAAGCACAAAATTCAGAAAATTGGATGGCTTCTATGCAATCTGAATATGATGCAATAATGAAAAATGGTACTCGGTCTTTATGTGACTTGCCTCCTGGCAAGAAGGCCATTGGCACTAAGTGGGTATACAAGCTGAAGCATAAACCTGATGGTACAATTGACAGGTATAAGGCTAGGCTTGTTGCAAAGGGTTATGCGTAGGAAAGAGGCATTGATTTTGATGAGACCTTTGCACCTACATGGCGTATGACTACTGTTCGGAGCATTTGTGCACTTGCAGCCCATCATGGTTGGAATGTATATCAGTTGGACATTAAAACTGCATTTTTGAATGGTGACTTGCGTGAAGAAGTGTATGTTTTTCAGCCCCGCGGCTTTGTGCAGAAAGGGCATGAATTGTACATCTGTCATCAATAAATTTCACAACCAAGCCAATCTTGGCTAAAGTTGAAACTGATAACAGATTCTTCTTGATCCCTGGCACAAATAAAGAATTCGAGAATGTAAAAGAACTACCATCAGCAATAGTTAGAATGATCTTACCAACTCCCATGATAGGACAAGAGGAGTTGTTGGCACATGTGACAGTATTCCCTGTAGGGACAGGCTCTATTGAAGTGAAGAAACTGCATTGCAAGGTAATCTGTTTGGTTGCCCCACTATCAAAGTACCAAACATCTGAGTCTACTACAGACATACATTGTTCAAGAGAAGATGGGTCAAAACTACAAACAATAGTAAACACATATTCTTCATTCTACACTAGATCAGTAGAATCTATTTTTGGTGTAGAGGCCTCTGCAACAACCATTCCAACCCTCTTTTTATTGCCTCTTTTGCAGCCATTTTTGGACAATTCTTTATGACATGATCATTTGCTTTACACTACTTGCAAAACAATTTCTGCTTTTTTGTTTTCTTGTCATCTCTGTCATCCTTCTTTGATTCTGTTGAATTAGCAGATTTCTACTTACTAGTAGAAGAGCTCCATTTACCTTTGCCCTTCTGACTAGCTAGGAAAGCTTGATCGACAACACACATAATGGACCTATTCTGCCTAGACTGATTTTTGTGCAACATAACAAAGACTAACTCCTCAAATGTTAAGGCAATTGGATTGCCTCATCAAATGAAGAGCAGAAGCAAAACTCTGATATGAATCGAGAAGACCATTCAGAATAGTCTGCACAAGTGAAATGTGAGGTAAAACTTCGTCAGCAAAAATCAATTGTTCCTTCAAATCTTTGATCTTTGTCAGAAAACTACCCATGGAATCTCCCTCATTCATTTGCTCACTCTCCAACTCTTTTCAGAGGTAAGCAACACGTGATGGAGAGTGTTAATCTCCAAAAGAACAAGTTAACCTTGAATTTAGATCACCTCTATATCAAGATTAACCTTAGACTCCACCAAACTTAGAGAACTTTCACCAATTTATCAGAAAATTGATTATTCTGAAAAATTCAGCTTCTTCAGAAAAGTCTGCTGCAGATTAATCACTCATTGACTAATCAATCCTGTAAAGTTTTTGATAAAACTTTGCACAACACTTTGCCTTAAGGTTGCGCAACTTTGCCAAGTTAAATCTCTCAAAAAGATTGAGTACATACTGAGAAATGTGTGAAACACTTTACCTATGTCTGAAAGAGCTTCTCTGCAATGGCGACTTTGACACCTGCAACTTCTTAGCACTGGTTCTCCCAAAGTAAATCCCGTTTGATCAAGATATTTTAGCCATAGATGGCTTACCTTCCAAATTAGATTTTAAGCCCTCACTTGTGTAAAACTTTACACTGTGGACTGAGCAATGATCATTTCATTGAAGATGAAATGTGCACCAGATTTTACGACTCTTAGAACATTCTTACATATGAATGTTCCTAATCAAAATTCTCTCAGCCTGATTTCAATTAACCTCTCAAATTCTAGCCATAGATAGATTAGCTATGGACTTAGACACGTGCAGAAGGATTTCTCAAAAGATTAAACAGAGAAGGAGCAGACTGCTAAACATCGGGCGCAAGTTTCTCGATTTCTTCAGAAAATTTACATACAAGTGAGGATAGATGATTCACTCACTTTCAATGTGTCTAATGACACTAATTTCTCTCTCCCTATTCTCTAATCTTCTTCTGCTCTCTTTGCCCGACATTTTCCAACATATTTATATATGAATATATACAAGTGTATGACTAAACAAAGATATAAGTCAGCTAATGTACATATGTGTACATATCTTTGGATTTTCTGAACATGTCCTTCATTCAACCATCTGACTTTGTTTTCTTCTTGACTCCTTGATTTCATTCCTCCATAATTCTTCAATTTATGATTGTCATGCACCAACAGCTCCCCCTCAATCATTAATTGAGGTTCTTCTCTATCTTCTTTACTCCAGCCATATCCTTGAATCTTTGTAGTTTTGGTCCATCTAGACTTTTTGTCATCATATCTGCAACTTGATCTTTTGTAGGAGTGTGTATGACTTCAATCTCCTTCTCAATGACCTTCTCTCTCAGAAAATGATACTGTATTTCAATATGCTTAGTTCTAGCATGAAATACAGGATTAGCTGCCAAGTATAATGAACTCATATTGTCTCCACAAATAATAGGAGTACTCTGAATCACATCAAAAACTTTCAAAAGTGTCTTTAGCCATATTACCTCTTTTGCAGCTTCCACCATACCTTTATATTCTGCTTCTGTAGATGACAAAGCAACTGTATGTTGCTTCTTGGAACACCATGAAATCAATTTGTCTCCTACATAGCACAAGTATCCATGTGTTGATCTTCTATCATCCACATTACCTGCCCAATCTGCGTCACTATATATCTTCACTCTTGTATCAGAAGTAAATCCATAGTACAACCCTTCTCTGAGTGTACCCTTGATGTACCTAAGTACTCTTTGTCCTGCAATCCAATGTTCCTTTCTAGGACAATGCATAAATTGTGAAAGCACACCAACTGCATATGATAAATCAGGCCTTGTCAATGTAGCATAGATCAAGCTACCAACCAAACTTTGATAGAGTTTCATATCTTTGAACTCTTCTCCTCCAAACCTAGACAATTTATGGTTCACTTCCAAAGGTGTAGGTGCAACCCTGCAATCTTCCATTTTAAATTTGGTTAGCAAATTTTTAAGATACCTTTCTTGGGTCACATATACTCCATGTTGAGTATAAGAGATCTCCATTCCCAAGAAGAATGATAGGTTCCCCAAATCACTGATTTTAAACTCTTTCTCCATCTGCTTCTTGATCATTTGTATTCCCTTATCATCTGTTCCTGTAAGTATTATGTCATCAACATAAATACACACATAAATGAACCCATCTTCACTTGCTTTGACTAGCAAGCTACTATCTGCCTTTGATGCTTGAAATCCAAGATCATTCAAGAATTTTACAAGCTTATAATTCCAAGCCCTTGGGGCCTGCTTCAACCCATACAAAGCTCTCTTGAGCTTACACACATAATTTGGACTCACTTGATCTTTGAACCCATCTGGTTGCTCCATGTAGACTTCATCTGAAATGTAACCATTCAAGAAAGCATTTTTGACATCTAATTGAGATAACTTCCAACCTTTGCAAGCAGCAATTGCTATGAGTGTCCTGATGGTTGTCATCTTTGCCACAGGACTATAAGTCTCATCATAATCTATTCCATATGTCTGTGCATATCCTTTCACAACAAGTCTAGCTTTGTACCTAGACACACTTCCATCTGCAAATCTTTTAGTCTTGTAAACCCACTTACAACCAATGATTTTCTGACTATTAGGTTTAGGAACCAAATCCCATGTTTGATTCTCTATCAATGAATCATACTCCTCTTGCATAGCATCTTCCCAATTCTTCTTCCCTTTGGCCTCTTCATATGTAGAAGGGTCTTCATCTGCTTTTACCAAATAAGCATAATCTTTAGTAGTTAAGAATGAAGTGTCATAGCTATACCTTGTAGGTTGCCATTTGTGCCTAGATGACCTTCTAACTTCTGCACTTCTTGAAGTTTCTGGTTCATCACATTCTGGATCAAACCTTGGCCTCTCTTCAACTTCAACCTGCACTTCATTGTTCTCACTTTCATCAAGTAATTGAATCTTTGCTTTACCTTTTCTTTGATCCACTACTTCTTCATCATCTGCATATACATTATATTTACCTGCATACCAAGTACCTTGCTCATCAAATGTAACATCCTTGGATACAATAAATTGCTTTGTGGATGGACTCCACAACCTGTATCCCATTTGCTTATCATCATAGCCAATGAATACATACTTTTCTGCCTTAGGCTCCAACTTATGCCTCAATTGAGATGGCACATATGCATATGCCAAGCATCCAAATATTCTGCAATGATCTAAGGTAGGTTTCTTACCCCACCAAGCTTCATATGGTGTCATGCCCTGCAAAGCTTTACAAGGCAATCTATTGACCAAGTATGTAGCTGTATTTACAGCCTCTGCCCACAAATAATTTGGACAATTCTTCTCTTTCATCATGGACCTTGCAAACTCAACAAGAGTCCTATTTCTTCTTTCTGCTACCCCATTTTGTTGAGGAGAATACCTGCAAGTAACTTCTCTCTTTATACCTGCATTCCACAAATAATCATTGAACTCATTTGAAAAATACTCTCCCCCTCCATCTGACCTTAGTCTCTTTAATTTTTGACCTGTAATCCTTTCTGCATATGCATGATAGTGTTTAAATGTATTAAACACTTCTGACTTTTCTTTAATCACATAAATTGTGATCCACCTGGTAGCATCATCAACATATATGACATAATATCTTGAACCATTTATACTAAAGTCCTTTGAAGGACCCCACACATCTGTATGCACCAATTCAAGTCTTTCTGAATACATAAATCCATGCTTGGAATAGGATTGCTTATGAGCCTTACCTAATTGACATGCCTCACATCTGTATGTCATGTGTTGACCTGCAATGTTAGGCAATCCAAGCACTGAATCATTGTTAATCATTTCTTTAATACCTCTTTCATTAAAGTGTCCAAGTCTTTTGTGCCAAAGATCCAATTCTGACACCTTTTGCTCTCCATATGTGAACATAGCATGTCCAACATTTCCTTGTACCTTCAATGTGAAAAGCCTTCCTTCTTTCTTTCCTGCAATAATTTGTTTATACCCTTGACTAGGGTCTTCCACATAAACTCCATCATTGGTAAACCTTACCTCATATCCTTTTTCCACAATTTGACCTACACTGATCAAATTCTTTGGAATTGTGGGAACATAAAGAACCTTACTCAGAAGAGTGCTCCCATCCTTAGCTTTGACTGAACCAATTGACTTTACCTTATGCTTTGTATTATCAGCTGTCTGAACTGTATGATTAATTGCATTATGATCTAGGTCAGTCATCAAAGCAATATTTCCACTCAAATGATTACTACATCCTGAATCAATATAAAACACTCTCATGTCCTCATGTGAGGTTTCACAAGTATTCATAATGAGAGTCGAGTCCTCTTTTTGATCTGATGCATAGTTGTAGTAGGTGCTATTATAGGATTGATTTTGGAAGCTTCTTCCTCCACCTCTTCCAAAAGAATTCCTACCACCTCTACCTCTGAAGTTTCCTCTCTGAAATCTACCACCTCTTGCTCTTTGATTAAAGTTCTGATAATTACCATTGTTTTGATTATTATGCCAACAATCATAAGATAGATGATTGGTCTTACCACATATCCAACAAGCTCTTGCATTCTCTTTGTTGTTTCTGCCTCTTCCTCTACTTCTGCCATTTCCTCTTCCTCTTATGAAGTTTGCTTGGTTTGAAGTACCTTCTTCTTCACCTGATTGTTGCTTCCCTTTGTTAACTTTCTTCTTGTCTTTAGAATACATTGCATGACCTGCACTCTTATCAACATCTCCTTTGATATCATTCTCAAAAGTTAGCATATGTCCTAACAATTGATTCAAATCAGGAGTAAAATGATCTAATGAAAGTTCTGTAGATAAAATGAAAGGCTTCCACTTCTCATCTCCTCTTAGCCCTGTGAGTATTTGTCTTACCAATTTGTCTTCTTCAATATCTTCATCCACTGCACCTAGAGAGTCTGCAATGTCCTTCATCTTTGTCACATAATCAGAGATTGATTGTGAGGCCTTCTTCTTAAAAATAGTAAACTCTGCCCATAGTGAAGCTTTCCTTGATTTGGTTGTATTTTGGAAATGCTCTTCCAAAGCATTCCAAATGTCACATGCACTTTCAAGTCCTCTAATGTGAGAAAGCAAATAGTCATTGACTGCCATGTAGATGATACTTCTTGCTTGAGCATCCTTCTTCATCCAATTCTTTAGATCTGACAATTCTTCCCTAGTTGGAACACTAGGATCTCTGAATTTAGGCTTCTCTTCTTCACCTGTAATGTAGGCTATCAAATCTTTGCTCATAAGATGAGCTTCCATCCTCATAGACCATGCAGGATAGTTCTCTCTATCCAACTTTTCAATTTGGAGACTATCTCCCATCCTTGCTTCACCTGTATTTCCAAATCTTTAACCTTTACAGATAATGAATGTACCTTTACTTCGAATGTTGCTCCTTCTGATCCTTTTGATACTCTTTGTATGTCTTCCTTCAATCTTTCTTCACACTTTAACCTTTTGCACCTTCGAGATGTAAAGATTTGTATTTCTGTAGTAGTTGGAGTCTCCTTCACTTCAATTTTGACACAACCTGCTCTGATACCACTGATGGAGAGTGTTAATCTCCAAAAGAACAAGTTAACCTTGAATTTAGATCACCTCTATATCAAGATTAACCTTAGACTCCACCAAACTTAGAGAACTTTCACCAATTTATCAGAAAATTGATTATTCTGAAAAATTCAGCTTCTTCAGAAAAGTCTGCTGCAGATTAATCACTCATTGACTAATCAATCCTGTAAAGTTTTTGATAAAACTTTGCACAACACTTTGCCTTAAGGTTGCGCAACTTTGCCAAGTTAAATCTCTCAAAAAGATTGAGTACATACTGAGAAATGTGTGAAACACTTTACCTATGTCTGAAAGAGCTTCTCTGCAATGGCGACTTTGACACCTGCAACTTCTTAGCACTGGTTCTCCCAAAGTAAATCCCGTTTGATCAAGATCTTTTAGCCATAGATGGCTTACCTTCCAACTTAGATTTTAAGCCCTCACTTGTGTAAAACTTTACACTGTGGACTGAGCAATGATCATTTCATTGAAGATGAAATGTGCGCCAGATTTTACGACTCTTAGAACATTCTTACATATGAATGTTCCTAATCAAAATTCTCTCAGCCTGATTTCAATTAACCTCTCAAATTCTAGCCATAGATAGATTAGCTATGGACTTAGACACGTGCAGAAGGATTTCTCAAAAGATTAAACACAGAAGGAGCAGACTGCTAAACATCGGGCGCAAGTTTCTCGATTTCTTCAGAAAATTTACATACAAGTGAGGATAGATGATTCACTCACTTTCAATGTGTATAATGACACTAATTTCTCTCTCCCTATTCTCTAATCTTCTTCTGCTCTCTTTGCCCGACATTTTCCAACATATTTATATATGAATATATACAAGTGTATGACTAAACAAAGATATAAGTCAGCTAATGTACATATGTGTACATATCTTTGGATTTTCTGAACATGTCCTTCATTCAACCATCTGACTTTGTTTTCTTCTTGACTCCTTGATTTCATTCCTCCATAATTCTTCAATTTATGATTGTCATGCACCAACAACACGAGCCTCATTCCTTGCATGGTATAAAGTGGTTACTGTATCCCAAGGATCCTTAGTTGTTCTACAAGACAAATGTGAGGAATAATGGCATGTTTGATAAACAAGGCTATCAATGCATGTGCGTGAGCATCTCTGCCATCCCAACAAGTTTGCTCTACAATAGGTGGAGCAGAAATCGCAGCATGAATAGGAATCTGTAGTATATCACCATCTTCGATGCCATGTGCATCAGCTTCAGTACTTGTATTTGCAGGTGTAATAGGACGTTTTCCAATACCCTACACAATATTCCATAGTCCTTTTGTGACCAATACATGATGCATCATATAAGCCCATAATGGGTAATTCATACCATCCAACTTATTCTCAACAACCAACATACGGAATACATCATTGCTTTCAGCCATGGTGTTGCAGAGCTAAAGGATGCACAAAGCAGAGAAAAAGACGGGCCCCAAAATTTTTTCGATTTGGACATCATATTTTGTATCATAACCACTCTTGTAATATATTTTCCGTTGTAAATGCACTAGAGGAGTCCTCTAGATGCATACCCACAGAAGATTAGAGATTTATCCATGTAAAATAGTAGGAACTTAGTCTTTTAGTGAATAAAGTGCCGGTCGCTTGTGTGAAAGGACCAAATTTAGGGCACTAGTATATAAGTCACTTTGTGACTCTTTGTAAAGACTTCTTGCCATTGTGAAGAGGGAGCTCTTCAAATTTTCGAGTTTGCCCCTTCCTTGCTGATTTTGATCTTCATTTCGCTCTTGTATGTGTGTGTTATGCTTGTAATGCATGTGTAGGACTGTTGTCTACCCCTTCCCCTTGGTTTTGAGCTGCTGTAGTGTGTGCGCAAGCTAGGAGAAGTTGTGGCGCGGGTATTTGTGATTCCCGTCATTCACTGTTTTTGCCATAACTTGAAGCAGAGTGGTCAGAATTGAGTGAAACCACCACTGTTGGATGCGTCTCGTCGAGAGCTTCGAAACGAGTACCCTATTGCCTATTTTAGGAGTTCTGGGCTGGGAGAAAACCTCAAAATACTAAAAACTGCTGTAAGAGGCTTGCGGCAAACACTTCCAGTATTTCAGCGAGTGTGAGAGGTAGTAGTCTTTTCTCATGCACGCTAGCTAAACCACTTCATTTTCCATCACGTGTGCACACGTCTTCATACACTTGGTACGTCGTTCCTTAGGATTGACAATTAGATGTGTGTTAAAGTACCCACTATATGCACTTGTGTGGCAATTGAGGTATAGTCTCATTGGCATAAGTCCTTGAGTCATCTCGGCTTGAGTACACACGTTTTTGGCACCGTTGCCGGGGAACACTCAACCAAGGTGCCTTCGTGATGGTTATAGATCGAGTGTGATAGAATCGTACTTGTAGAGGTAAAATTGTCCTGTGGCAAGTAGTCAGTCACTTCAGCACTTGTTACTTCACACCTCCGAGGTATGTGTGATAAGTTTTAGGTTTAGGTTTAGGAGGAGGGAAGAGAAGGAGGAGTTAGGGTTAGGTTAGAGGAAGAGGATTAGTGAGGATAGGAGAAGTTGGAGTAGACAAAAATCATCAAAAATTAGCAAAATTCAAGTTCTGTTCTAAAAAGTATAAAAACCAAAAAAATAGACTCATTTGATACTTGCTGGAGTTCTGGTATCGTGGACGACAGCGATCGGTATCGTGCTTGCAGTATCGTGCAGAGCGGGCCTTCAGAGCTTGTGTGAGAGTTCAAGGAGAAAGCAAGAGTAGATAGAGGTGAGATTTTAACAAGAACATTTACATAAAACTCTCTAAACATGCATAAACACATGATTAAGGGCATGCGCAGTATCGTGGGGGGGGAAACTGATAGCAAAACAAATTTTTTGTGTGATACAGAGGCCTAGGAGTGAAGAGGGGAGTAAGGAGAGCAAGGGGGCATAAAAATTTTGAAAAAATCTTGCATTTTGGCTTGAGTATCGCGATCGGTTGAGGTTTGGTATCGCGATACCAAAACTCCCTTGTATCGCGATACTCGCCGAAGTATCGTATCGCTTGATACCGGTCTTGGTATCGCGATACCATTTTGGTATCGTGACCCAGAGTTGGTATCGCGATCGTACCTTTTCAGTGGTATCGTATCGTCGGGTATCAGTCTTAGTATCGCGATACCGTTTTGGTATCGTGTCGCTAAGTTGGTATCGCGATCGCTCTTACTGCGGTGGTATCGTATCATCTCCAACCGAAGACTGTATCGCGATACCATCTTGAGATCGTATCGCCTTGGGTCTCAAGTATCGTATCGTCGACCTTGGTAAGTATCGTATCGTATCACTTGGCATTTGGTATCACGACACCACTCCGATATCGTATCGCTGCTCACCTGGTTAGTATCGCGATACCATCATAAGTATCGTATCGTCTGGGTACAGTGGTATCGTATCGAGCGAATCCGGTATCGTATCGTGATCAGCAGAGGTATCGTATCGTCTGCTTCCCAAAGTAGTATCGCGATACCATAGTGGTATCGTATCGCTTCTGTGCCTGGTATCGTATCGTGAGCATAGTCTCGTATCGTATCGTGAGGTGGTCCAGTATCGTATCGCCTAGAATTCTGGTATCGTATCGTCTTGGTGTTTGGTATCGTATCGCGGTCAAAGCAGTATCGCCCGAGAGCAGTATCGTCAAGAAGTGGTATCGTCCAGATTGACCCTTTCTTTTGTCAAGACACTTTAAGTCATTAGGAGAGCCACCCAAGGAGAACCTGTGGGACAAAGAGAGAGACTTGGGGGGGTGAATGAACCTGAGATCCGGAAGAACCCTAGGAAGCCGAAGAAGTGTAATCTCGTCTGTAGGTAGTGTAGCAGAGCCAAGTAACCGTTCACATTATTCCGAGACCTCCAGTGAGTCAGAGGAAGAAATTCCCATGGCTTCAGAGGATATGCAGAACACAGTACCCATGATTGGCATGATGTCAATCATTGAGGGAGAGTACAGAACCTCCTTGGAGTATGTGAACACCAACCACAACGAGGTCCCCATTTATCTGGATGGTCTAAACAGATCTGTGGCTAGGTTAAAGAAAGCATCAGAGGCTTACATAGTGCCTAGACCAGCAGTCAAGTACGTAGGAGGACTGTACATGGACAAAAGAGATATCCAATATGTTATCACAGAACACCCAGAGAACATTAACGAAAGTGGTGAAGAAAATAATGCTTCAAACTCAAATGGAGGAGGGAATGAAGAGCAAGTAACCACACCTAGAGGGAGATCTACAGTTGCGAGGATATGGAGAGGAGATCTGATTCCCCAGGATGACACCTTAATGGATGTATATTTGATCAATGGGATGGAGCATCTCCTTAGAGCACATTCCTCAATTTGGGAAGCTGCTCCTAATCCAGTCACCATTTATGAGTTGCAGGATCCTGATTTTTCCACCATTATCACATACCTGGATAAAAATCAGAGAAGATATTGGCCCATAACAGAAGCGGAAAGAGCGGAATTGAAATATCAAAACATCCCAGTGTTCCCTCATAGGGACCAAGCCACTACATCAAGAAACCCACTGGGAACTTCCCATAATGATTCATACCAATAGTCAGGCCAAACACAACAAACACAACAAACACAACAGACCCAACAAACTCAAATCCCCTTCAGACCTCCTATACAGTTCACAATGCCTGCAAATAACCCTAACTACCGACCTCAGCCAACTATTGACCCAAGACATGGAGTTCATGCTCCAGTCAGACCGCCGGTAGTAAGAGGACCAGGCATACCTATAGGAAGACCTATTTTCCCAGTGATGCCTAGACAACCCGAAGCAGGAAGACGACTAAGGCCAATCCAAGTTGCCAAATGTATGAGAAACCACTATGATGGCTCTAGTGAACCTTACAACCATATAGCGGAATTTAAACAAGTAATCAGAGCCGAACAGGTAGAAGACTTTTTGATTCAATATGAGTCCTTTGGTCTTACACTGTCAGACACTGCGCTAGCATGGTTTCAGCCATTGGACCCTAATACCTTTCAGAACATGGAGCAAGTATACCAAGAAATGATTGAGGAATTTACTAAATCAGGAATTAAAAACAATTCTTCATCATTAATCCATAGCTTCAAGCAAGTCCCTACCGAGTCAGTGAGATTGGCTGCCAGAAGATTCAAGCAATATGTAGACAGATGCCCAGTGGAAGAGAGACCGACACAAAATAAAATGGTGTCATTATTTTTGGAAGGACTATTGAACGGATCCTTGAGATCATTGGTGTATGTCAAAAGGGTTCAGACCTTGCAAGAATGCATGAAGGAATGCATAGATCTGGAAGACAACCTAGCAGAGGACTTGAAAACACCTCAAGGAAGCTTGAAGAGTGAAGATTCGACCAGTAACGCATCCATTCCTAAAAATAATGTAGAGGAAATAGCCGAATTGTTAGCGAAAAAGTTGAATGTTCAAGGGCAAAGGAACTACCCCAATAACCCAATGAGAGTACCCATGCTCAGAAGGTGTATGCATTGCGGAGGTGATCATCCTTCTCACTGGTGTACTAGGGGAGTAGTTCCACCACCGACTTATGGTTATAATAGACCCACTGTCCCAGGACCTCTACAATATTGCAGTGTGGAACAAAAATACACAAATCATAGCACAGAAAATTGTCCCTACAATAGGCAAGTGAGACCTGCACAACAATACATGAGACCGTATGGATACCCTCAGAATCATCAGGGAGGTGAAGCTTTTAGGTATCCCTCTTCTCAGCCGCAGGCACCAGCACCACGACCATATGCTTATCAAGGATACACACAACCACAGCCAGTACTAGGACAACAATCACCCCATCCTCAGAATGTTGTCCCAGTCAAGATAGCTCAACCTGAAGAGAACCTAGAGAGAGCTATAGTCCCAGCCACACCTTTGACTAGTAGTGAACCATATGACTCATTTTATGACCCTAGTCAAGGAACATACCCTAATTATGAAGGGCTCAATGATGGAATATGGGCAATTGTATGAACCATATGCCTATGGCATGGAAGCACCAGATAGTTCATACGGTTATGAGCAGGATTATGTGTCATTAATGTACACAGCTCCTAGAGCAACCATACCACCCCGACCCATGAATAGACCGCCTGTACCCAGAGGACCATGTTATAGGTGTGGAGGTGATCATTATATCAGAGAATGCACATTGCCAAACCCACCACCACCACAACGAGTCTGGGAGGGCTACTGTAGTGATTGTGGTAAGGAACACCTTTTCAGAGACTGCCCCAAGAATCCCAACAAGGTTACATCTAATGTACAAATCAATGTAATAGAGGTAATTGAATCATCAGGGAGTGATAAAGAGTACACAGTACCATTGAAAGCAATAACGAGAGCCAAAGCCAGAGAGACCCCTGATAAAACGGATGAGAACAATCAAAGTGACAAGGAGAGGGACACACCCATCCCTCAAAGAGTTGAAGACTCAGAAGAGCCGGAGAAAAGTATTGCAAGTAAAAGGTCCCAGAGATGGAAGCACCGAAGAGAGAGGCTAAAAGAAAAGAAATTACGGCAGAAAAAGGAAAATGAAAGGAATGAACAAAATTCAAAAGAGGAGCAGAGAAAGAAAGAAGAAATTAAAAATGAACAATACAAAAAAGAAGAGGTAGGATCAGTGTTAGCAGATCCTATGCCTGAAGAATTAGCCATGTGGATTCAGGCATATAAGGCACGAATAAGAGCAGGACCTACCATAGAGCAACACGAGAGAGAATATCCGAGAGGTGACTTAGAAAAAGAAAGACTAGAAATCTGCAAGAAATTGATAGAAGTTGCACAACAAACCTTAGAAAAACCTGCATCGCCTTTACCCAATACCCGAATCTCTGAAGGAGAATTCCAAGAGTGTGTAAACACTCATGAAAAACCCGAAGTAAATAGACCACAGAATGACGAACGTGGTGTTGAGAGAAAGGAAGGATCCATAGTTCCCGAAGTAGAAGGAGAATGGACTAAGGATCTATGGGCACGAGTTCAAGAGGAAAAATGGAAGAAAGTGGAAGGAAATGAACCACCCTTTGAAGAATTAGAAGCAGAAAACGAAATAGATGGTTCAATACCTGAACTAAACTCAGAAGAAATTCTTCCAATGGATGCAAGTGACCAAGGAGAGGAAGAATTAAAGGAACTACCCAACTACACCGGGGAGTACGAGCACAATTCTGAATTGTATCGCATTCCCTCAATGAGGAAACGAGAAACGAACCCATCAGTCCAAACATCGGAGATCATACAACACCTTAGAGAGGTAAAAATCCCATGTACCCTAACATTTGAAGAACTGTTAAAGGTAAAACCACATTTAAAAGAGAAATTAATCAATCAATGGGAAGTCAAGGAGGAAAAGAAAGAGATAGCTGACGAAGTAAACACAGTGAGAATTCCAGTGGATAAAGTAGGAGACTTTAGTGAGGGAGATGAAGGAAATACCTGCCTTCCAATTACTTACAGGGGTTACACTACCAAAGCCATACTAGATTCAGGAGCTGGTGTTGGTATTGCTACCAAAGAAATCTGGGAGAAATGGGGAAAACCAGCATTAAGACCAACACGCATGAAAATACAAATGGCAGATGGTCATACGGAGAGACCCTTAGGATTGTTGGAACGAGTAGTCTTCACTACGTGTGGAGTGGAATTCGAACATACTTTAGCAATATGTCACTTTGAAAGGCCAAGCAATTATGAAATGATCCTGGGAAGGCCTTTCATGAGACAGCTAAAGGTCGTACAAGATTGGGGAAAAGACGCGGTATACTTACAACACGCAGGAACCACCACTAGAATAAACCTACATACGTAGACATATCAAGATGTTCCACCTCTACAATGGAATCAAATTCATAAGGAGGAAGATAATCAATCGGTTCATAGTGCAGGTTCTAGTGATCAGTCCTGGATGAACGAGGACACTCATCTGTGGATATGTCAAGCTGCAAAGAAGGAAGAGGAGAGAAGAAAAGGTTGGCAGCAAAAGCAAGGAATAGTGAGGTCTGTACAAGATCCATCTTATATGCCACAAGTATTTCCGGATGAAGAATTTGAACCACATGGTTGGATGGAAATTTTAGCTACCCTCGATGTCTGTGTAAACGAAGAAGTAGTGACCATGAACGAATGTATCGATGAGGAGGGTTATGATGTTATCCTGTATATGGTAGTCCTTCAGGAGGCTGAAGAAGGAGAAGTGATCGAGAAAGACTGGAAGGAGGACTACGAGAGCATTGAAATGGAACCCCAACCAATGAATCTAGGAAATGGTACCACCAACATAAATATCACCACCTATGGAAAACACCAGGAACCCACACAGAAAGGGGAATTAGAATTTGAAAGAGAATCAGAAGATGAAGAAAATAAACCCCAAGACCAATTTGAGGTACCAGCTCATTTTAAAAAATATGAAGTGGAGGAGAGAAAAATTGCTATTCAAATGCCGAAAAGAGAAGCACAGCCTGGAATAGCATATGACAATAAAGAACAAACCAAGAAGATAGTGGTAACTATGGAAGAAGGAGAAGAACGATGTACATTCATAGGACAGGATGTCTCATTCGAGGAAGAACAGGAGTTAATTCGTCTCATAAGAGAATATCGGGATGCCTCTGCTTGGACCTATAAGGACTTGAAAGGAGTAGACCCTTCTATATGTGCGCATAGAATCCCCATGACATCCGAAGCCAAACCTTCTAAACAAAGACCATACACTTATAATGATGTGTATTCAGCCAAAATAAAAGAGGAAATAGACAAGTTACTAGATGCTGGATTCATCTATGAAATTGAGCACACGAAATGGGTGTCACCTCTGGTGGTTGTACCAAAAAAGAATGGAGAGTGTGCATCAATTTGAAGAAAGTAAATGCCGCAACCATAAGGGACAGTTATCCTTTACCAATCACTGATCATCTCTTGGAAAGGGTAGCAGGGAAGGAAGTATATAGCTTTTTGGATGGCTTTTCAGGGTATAATCAGGTAGCCATTGCTCCTGAGGACCAACATAAAACAGCGTTCGCAACTGAATGGGGAGTATACGCCTTTAGAGTCATGCCTTTTGGTTTAATGAATGCCCCAGCTACCTTCCAAAGATTGATGTGTCATGTGTTCAAGGAATTTCTGAGAAAAAATATGGAGGTATACGTGGATGATCTTTGTACATATTCAGCTATACGATCAGAGCACATCCCTGAACTAGAAAAGATTTTTGCCAAATGTCGACAATATCGAGTATGTCTCAATCCTGAAAAATGTGTCTTCATGGTTAGACAAGGGAAAATCTTAGGATATATTGTCTCTAAGAATGGAATCTCAACAGATGAAGACAAAATTAAAGTCATCTTAGACTTACCAAGACCCAAGAACGCAAAGGAAGTGCAAGCTTTTATGGGACATTGTGGATACTATCGTAGGTTCATTCACATGTATGCCATAATAGCAAAACCCTTGTATGGTCTCTTGACTCAATTTACTTGGACAGAAGAGTGCGAAAAGGCATTCACAGAGTTGAAAAAAAGACTTAGTACTGCCCCAATTCTGAAATCACCCAATTGGAGCAAGCCTTTTCATATTCATGTTGACGCTTCTAACTATGCCATTGGATGCATCTTAGCCCAGCCGGCTGATGAAGGCAAGCTTGATCATCCAATTGCTTATGCGAGTAGACAACTGAATCAAGCCGAAAGAAATTATACCACTACGGAACGAGAGGGCTTAGGAATGGTATACGCCGTGAAGAAATTCAGACATTATCTTTTAGCCAACAAGTTCAAATTCTTCATAGACCATCAAGCCTTGTTGTACTTAGTCAATAAACCTTGTAACACGGGAAGGTTGGTAAGATGGTTTCTACTGCTAATGGAGTTTGACTTCGAAGTAATAGTGAAAAAGGGGAACACACATGTAAGAGCAGACCACCTTTCGAGGCTAACACATGGAGAGCCACCGAGTGGAGTGCCAGATGATCTGCCAGATACTTACCTTTTTAACCTAGAAGTATGTCCAAAGTGGGCTGAGAAATTGATCCCTATACTCACTCATGGGCCTCAACACTCAATCAATAGGAATAGCAAAAAAGAAATTCTTCAATCGAGGAATTTACACATTGTGTCAGGAAGTGTATACTACAAGGAACCCAACGGAGTGTTACTCAGATGTGTTGATGAGGATGAACAAACGCAACTAATTGAGCAAGCCCATATGAACAAATGGAGAACACACAAAGGGATTCATGGAACTATCCGAGAACTGAAAAGATTAGGAGTATATTGGCCTGACATGCCCAAGAGCGTTCACGACCACGTAAGTAATTGTGTAGAATGCCGAGAGACGGTTCCCGAAGATCATATGTCTCTACCTTTTTCGACCATAGCACCCAATTGGAGTACAACATTAGTGAAATTCTTAAAAACTCAAGAACATGAATTAGGAACTAGCTTGGCAAGAAAGCGATCCTTAGAGGAAATGAGCAAGGACTACATTCTCATAGGAAAACAATTGTTCAAACGAGGGAAGGATAACCAACTAAGATTATGTGTGCATGAAGGAGAATACCTACCCATATTAGAAATGGCACATGCAGGTGCTGCAGGAGGTCATTTTTCGGCTGAAAGAACCGTTAAAATGATTCTCTTTGCGGGCTTGTGGTGGCCAACTCTACATATGGATGCTGAAACGTATATACGAAGTTGTGAGACTTGTCAGAGAACTAAATACCCAATTCGGAGAGATGACATGCCATTAAGACCAATGATATGCGCGAGAGCCTTCACAAAATGGGGGATAGACTTCATTGGACCTATCAATCCACCTGCCAGAGGATCACATGCAGAATACATCATGGTAGCCACGGACTACTTAACTAAATGGGTAGAAGCAAGAGCCACTAGGAAGAATGATGCTCAAACTACCGCAAAATTTCTCTTTGAGCATATCTTCACCCGCTTTGGCTTGCCTATTGAGATTGTTAGCGATCGAGGAACGCACTTCCTCAATGAGGTAATTGAGTCATTAATGAATGAGTTCTTGGTGATTCATAAAAAATCAGCACCATACCATCCCCAAGCCAATGGACAGGCTGAGAGCTCTAACAAAGTGCTATGCACGGTGCTGACTAAGCTTGTCAATAATGGAAGATCTGATTGGGACAAACAATTGCATCATGCAATTTGGGCATTCCGAGTTGCATATAAAACGGCCATTGGAACCACACCTTTCAATTTAGTGTATGGGCAAAATGCAATTTTGCCAATTGACTTCTTAGTGCCTACATTGAAAGTGGCCCAGCAATATGAGTGGAACGGTCATGAATTATCCCAACAACTAGATCAAATTGAGAAGTTACATGAGACTAGATTGCAAGCAGTAGAAGGCATTTATGCTGCTAAACAGAGACAAAAGGCATATTATGATGCACATATAAAAGACAAGGGACTTAAAGAAGGCGACTTAGTCCTAGTGTACACCCTAAAACAACATGCAAAGAAGCTACAAAAACGCGGATACGGACCCTTGATCATAAATCGAATCTCTACTAGTGGTGCAGTCAATCTCGCCACACTAGACGGAGACATTCTTCCCAACTACATCAGTGGATGTAGAGTAAGACGATTCATGGAGCCCTTGACTGATCAAATACTAGCACGATTGGTAGGTGCCCAAAATAGAAAAAAAGAAGAAGAGAGAATACGAGAGGAAGCGAGACAGGAAGCATTGGAAAGAATAAAGAAACGGAAAGAGTGGATGAGAGAGCAAGATGAGAGATATCGGCTAGGAGAAGAACTCATCCCAATGGCTAATTTTAGAGCCACTCAAAACTTAGGATCGCAGAGAACACAACCATATTTAAATTTGGGAGCAGGTAAAACGGAGTACCACTTGGTGGATGCTCTCATTGACACAGGAGCAGCTGTGAGCTGTATCAAGCTTTCTTTGACCCAAAAACTCAAGGAGGCAGTACGCCCATCGATGGCACAATTGATAGGAATAGGAGGAACAATTACTCAATGCATAGGTGAGATCACCTTACCTTTACATCTTGGCAACAACACTATGGAACAAAGGCTATTAGTGTGTCATGATCAAGATTTACTTGAAGAGGTAGTGTTAGGCCAAGACTGGATTTACGAATACGAGGTGACCATTCAATTGGCGTTAGGATACATCTCAGCCAGGATAGGACATCGTGAAGTATTCAGTCTGCTAGACGAACGACCAATCAAATCCGTAAGCATGGAGCAAACAGTTCATTCTAATGAACAAAGTCCTGAATGTATGATCACTAGCACTATAGAGACACCTTCATCGAGTACTATATGTGCGGACACATTGAATTCTGCTTGCACACCATGTTCTAGTCTAGCAAGTCTTGAGAGTGTCAATCAAGTTGAAACCAACCTCACCGAAGCACCATGCATTAGAGAGACTAGTCCTCTGAGTAATTCAAAATCTGTAACCATTAAAATATACCCTATTCCTTACTCTAATCAAGCGTGGATAAAGAAAGATCAAGTAGAGGAGTATCTTCGACGACAGAAGCACAACCGACATCAGAACAAACAATCAAAGGAGAAACCAACTCAGTCTGAACAACGAAGTCATCGACGAATTGCTACAAAATGGATCCCAAAGAAAGTAGTAGCCGCTCAACAGGATCGTTTGCAAATCTGGATTCCTAAGTCATGCACAACAAAGAAACCAAACCGAAAGGATGATCCCCAAAACAAGAAGAAGCAATGTGGTCCACAGGCAAAACAGCCACAGAAAAAGAGTTATTGGAGAAAGAAGGAGTCTGCAAGGGTAACCCGAGCCATTCCGAGATTCACAAATCAGATAAAGCAGACCTACAACAAGAAGAAAAGAGCCACATTCAGTGGAAGTGGGCAACATACAACGAAGCCCAGCACAATGAAGCAAATTTGGATACCGAAGGACAAAACAAACAGCTTGCATCAACCAAATACTTCCAATTGCACACATATGGAGCCTTCGAGACCCAAAGTATGCATGATAAGGCCACATCACAAGGCCAAGCATTCGGCACATCCTTCTTCTATTTCAGGATAGTCATGCACATTTTCCTCTTGGGAAATAGGAGAGCACTCGTACACTAAGAAAAATACTCCAAAAAATTTAATAACCGCTTCAGCTATAAACTAACTTTTCTGTTTTCCTTTTCAGATGAAAATATAAAAATACATAAAAATGTGAAAAAATCCAGGTATTACCTTTCTCACACACACGGGAAAGGGACGACACCATTCACTCGGAGCAATATCGAGCTTATGACAAACAAATAAAGGAGGATTTCTGATAATATATGGCCACTAATTCATACTCTATATTGAGTGCAGATGGCTTCTGAAGATTCTGAAGCAACTATACCCGAGGAAGTGATGGATTTTCCTCCCCAAAGTATCACAAAGGCCAAGGGACACTGGTTCCGCGAAGACCAGCCTGCAGGGGACTACCTGTTCCTCGCAACAATCAAAATCATGGACACAGATCATCTGTTTCCAATAATGTCCCAGGATTTTCGCGTGCAACATACACTTCCTTCTGTTGAAGAAACCATGAAGAAAGCAGGCATACATAAATATTTTGAACTGCCAATCTATAGGCCTGATTTTCAAAGATGCACTCAAGTCATGAATACACTACAGCCAGCACTACATGATCCTTTGGTGCCGGAAGCTAGAGTAATGGATAAGACAGGCGAATGGGTGATTATTCAATTCACTCATGAATTAATCAAGGAAGCCTTTGGATGGGAGAAGGATGGGGTCACCATAGTAAAAGAAGAAAGTAAAGGTGCAAAGACCCGGACCTTCGTCGACATCAACCGGGTGGACATAGAAGATGAGGTCAGATTGATCCACCAACACTTTTGTTTCCCAAATATGCATCGATACACAGCTCCACAAAAGATCATTGTGCAATTACTGTCCCATGACATCAAGCAAATTGGGAATCAAATCAATTTGACTCCTTATGTTCAAGAAAGATTGTTCGAAGCCAAGAAGCAATGGAAGAATAAAAAGTTCCTAAATGGCAGTATGGCACTAACCATCCTGATTTACCATGCCTTAGGAATGAGGGAACATTTACAAGAGATGCCATCATCAACCGTCATTGCACAATATACCAAAGTGGCGACAGTTCCTAAGAAAAAGAAAGGCGCAAATATTGTGGAAGTGGCAGAAACGAGCTCTCAACCTAGAATGAGAGGTACTAAAAGATTCCGGGAAGTCAAGCTAAATGATGAAGACACACCAACTACTAAGAGGATCCATGTACTTCCCAAAACTACTATTGAAGGAAGGAAGGAAATAACGGCAAAAGATTTGACAGATGCTCTGGAAGAGACCCATCACTATACAGAAGGACAAGTCAATTTACCGGTCCAGGGTCATCATTATCAGCAGTCAGAACAAGCTAGGGAAACAAAAGGCAAACTCACCAAAGTACATAGATATCGGGAAATTGGGCTAGATAACTCTAGTTCTGGATCCGACGGCCAAGAGGAGCCCAATACATCATTATTGGATGTAGATATTCAAAGCGAATCCAAAGATGACGGCCGATGGGAGGAATTAAATGAGGTAGACTATAACGAAGAGCAAAAAGACCTCAAGCAGGAGGATCACATGACACAAGAAGATCAAGGTACCAGGTGCAAGGAAGCAAAAATGGAAGGTCACCTCACTTTAAAACTTAATGAAACTTCCAACATCCAAATCAAGGAGGCCACACCACCCCGAAAATTACGCCTGAAGACACCAAAGCAGGAATGTCAAGAAACACAAAAAGAAGACGAAGAACCCTTTACACCCATAAGGGTGGTGGCAGAACCATCCCCCATGGATGTTACATTTCAAGGGAGTGCCACTAAGGTTATTGATATGGATGAAGATGAAGCAGAACCGCACGTACATCTACAAATCAGGCAACCACACAATGAAACGATCCATAGCGAAAAAGGAAAAGATGTACAAACAGGAGAAACCCCGGATATACCAAGGACATGGCTGAATGTGGATATAGCTCAGCTCAAGCCTGTGGTGCAGGACATGATCAGAACTGCCCTAGATACACAGCAACTTATGGCTGATGCTGATGAAGATTATGACCAAGCCATGCGGGACAAAATCGAACTTCAAAAATGGGGTAAGAATCTCTCTACTGAGCTAGAGACAGTAAAGGAACAGGTCATACAAAAAGAAACTGAACTGAAAGAAATCAAAAGCAAATATAGCACGCTAGAGACAGAAAATAAGCAATTAAAAGCACAACTACAAGAAGTCACCAAAAAACTACACGCAAATGAGGCTGAAAAGGCACGTATGACATCAAGAAGCAAAATTCTGGAATCACAGATTAAAGTGTACATGGACGAAGCAGAGGCATTAAGACAACGAAACAAAGAGCTTATGGCCGCTCTTTTAAATGATCAACCAGTCGAAGTACAAGCCCAACCGGAAACAGACATCAAGGGATTAGAAGAGAAAGTGAGTATGTATGCAGATCAGCTCAAGAAGGAGCAAGAGACAATTGCCGATTGGGAAAAGAGATACATGGAGGACACAACTGCACTCAGAACGAAATGGAAAAAAGCAGAGAATAACTACCTGCGGCAGTGTAAGGAAGACACAGAGCACATGAATATTGTGGCCCAGGAACTAATTAAACATCAGGCCACTATTGCTAAGGCCGAAGAGGAACACAAGAAAAAAGATGATTTAATCAAACAGCTTCAGGAACAACTAGAGCAGGGAGCAAAACAGGGGACACCAGTAGTTCCACAAGAGACCACGACTACTGTGGAGGAAGAGGTACGTCCTCTCTCTCCCCCTCGTATCATTCACCAATAAGGGCGGAAAGGAAGGTTCCATTAGAACCTAACACACGAGAAATTGCAAAACTGAGCAGACCAGAAAGGGCACTACTGGTGTCCCAACTCACGGCGGAATCTGAAGATCAGATCATCAGGATCATGAAAGAAGCTCAGATAGATAATAAACAACTGGAACAAATTTTGAAGCCCTTCAATGTACCATACGGACTACTTAAAGAGCAAACTCGATATTATATAAAGTCTGCAACGAATAAAGATCCGGACCACAACCTTCAATTCAGGCATGACACTTTTAATTACACTCAAGAGGAGTTTGAGAAGGCGGATCCGATATGGCGATGAAAGATTTTGGAGAAACATCCAACGTTGCGGGTACAGTGGGAAGCATCACCATATGCACTTCAAGTCAATCCATCTTTTTGTCCTGTACCCCGTAGACGATCTTGGACGCAATTTTGGGAAGGACAACGCCAAGGCAATATCAATAATCAGTGGCTCAACTACCCTTTACTACCTAGTCCGCCACATAATTACCTACCAACCGAAGAATATATATGGTAAAGACAATGGAATTTTGGATTTCCAGATACGCTTCAGTACCAGATTTAGCGGTAAAAATGACCAATAAAATTTTCAGCATGCTACTAACAGTGCTAAAAGTGTTCCAACATGCCAAATACACATTTTTGAATTTCATTGGAATTACGCAAGGTCCAGAAGCCTTAATTTTTTATTTATCTACCATTCCCAGCCGACTTACTATTATGGCATATTATTCTCACCTTATGTTTCTGCCATCGCCGTATATGCAAACCTTTGAAGAAGCATTCTTTACAGGCTTCTTCGAAATTGATTCAGAAATTTTTGTTAAAATGACTTCAAATTTGAATGCAAGACTGGTGGCCTATGAAACAAGTTTCTTTGCTGATCATAGACAGGCGCCAGAAGACGGAGTAAAGTCTCAGCAATGGAAGGAATTCATGCTGTGTCACGCGAATTGGCTAAATCAAAGAGAGCAACAAGCCATACAAACATACACACGTCGCCACAAAAAGCCTGTCGAGGACGACAGAGTTCAGGAGGAGGGACATGTAGAGGGACAATCAAGCAAAAAGAAAAGAAGAAGAAAATCAAAGTCTAAGACGGTGCAATAGATACATGATATTGGAAGACCTATCTCTGCAAGAAGCCCCGCAGGGGCGCATTACCCATCTCTGCACAGAGCCCCGCAGGGGCGCACACACCAAGGAAAAGCAAACAGCCTCAAAGCAATACAACAGGGTCAGATGTGTGCAACCAAGACAAATCAGAGGACCAAAAGTTAGAAAGGGGTAGAGGCCGAAAAGTTCAAGAGGGTGACTAAGAATAGCACATTCCTAGTCACTGGTGGCGTGCGTGGCAACCCAAGTCAACAGGCAAGACAAATGCAGCAGGCTCTCGAGGAGTAGAGCTTGAATCAAGAAGGCCATCAAATCTGCATGTCTGTTTAATTACAGACAAAACTGACCAAGGGATGTGTGCGGAGAAAAGAAGCAAATAGCCGACGAAAAGCTAAAGCTTGTCAAGGGACGACAGAGACAAAGAGGGGGAGAGTGTTGCAGAGCTAAAGGATGCACAAAGCAGAGAAAAAGACGGGCCCCAAAATCAAAGTCTAAGACGGTGCAATAGATACATGATATTGGAAGACCTATCTCTGCAAGAAGCCCCGCAGGGGCGCATTACCCATCTCTGCACAGAGCCCCGTAGGGGCGCACACACCAAGGAAAAGCAAACAGCCTCAAAGCAATACAACAGGGTCAGATGTGTGCAACCAGGACAAATCAGAGGACCAAAAGTTAGAAAGGGGTAGAGGCCGAAAAGTTCAAGAGGGTGACTAAGAATAGCACATTCCTAGTCACTGGTGGCGTGCGTGGCAACCCAAGTCAACAGGCAAGACAAATGCAGCAGGCTCTCGAGTAGTAGAGCTTGAATCAAGAAGGCCATCAAATCTGCATGTCTGTTTAATTACAGACAAAACTGACCAAGGGATGCGTGCGGAGAAAAGAAGCAAATAGCCGACGAAAAGCTAAAGCCTGTCAAGGGACGACAGAGACAAAGAGGGGGAGAGTGTTGCAGAGCTAAAGGATGCACAAAGCAGAGAAAAAGACGGGCCCCAAAATTTTTTCGATTTGGATATCATATTTTGTATCATAACCACTCTTGTAATATATTTTCCATTGTAAATGCACTAGAGGAGTCCTCTAGATGCATACCCACAGAAGATTAGAGATTTATCCATGTAAAATAGTAGGAACTTAGTCTTTTAGTGAATAAAGTGCCGGTCGCTTGTGTGAAAGGACCAAACTTAGGGCACTAGTATATAAGTCACTTTGTGACTCTTTGTAAAGACTTCTTGCCATTGTGAAGAGGGAGCTCTTCAAATTTTCGAGTTTGCCTCTTCCTTGCTGATTTTGATCTTCATTTCGCTCTTGTATGTGTGTGTTATGCTTGTAATGCATGTGTAGGACTGTTGTCTACCCCTTCCCCTTGGTTTTGAGCTGCTGTAGTGTGTGCGCAAGCTAGGAGAAGTTGTGGCGCGGGTATTTGTGATTCCCGTCATTCACTGTTTTTGCCATAACTTGAAGCAGAGTGGTCAGAATTGAGTGAACCACCACCGTTGGATGCGTCTCGTCGAGAGCTTCGAAACGAGTACGCTATTGCCTATTTTCGGAGTTCTGGGCTGGGAGAAAACCTCAAAATACTAAAAACTATTGTAAGAGGCTTGCGGCAAACACTTCCAATATTTCAGCGAGTGTGAGAGGTAGTAGTCTTTTCTCATGCATGCTAGCTAAACCACTTCATTTTCCATCACGTGTGCACACGTCTTCATACACTTGGGACGTCGTTCCTTAGGATTGACAATTAGATGTGTGTTAAAGTACCCACTATATGCACTTGTGTGGCAATTGAGGTATAGTCTCATTGGCATAAGTCCTTGAGTCATCTCGGCTCGAGTACACACATGGCCATTGGCGAAAATACCCTGATGCAAAAAAGTGATTGTATCTCAAAATGTTGAATAGAACTACCCTATTGAGTTCTACTAAACTTGTAACAAACTTTGAGACGCTTATATTGGCGAACTGAAACATGTATGTTTGCTTTAGCAGGTCTCTATGGCTTACCTCCCATCGTGATAAATCTAGTTCTACTCGACTTCTACATATTGAACTTCTTCATCTTCTCAAATTTTTTTGCCATCCCAACATCATCCAAGAAATCAACACATCCAAATCCTATCACTTGATAACAAAGCTCCTCCCAAAGCCCTTCGATAAACTTGCTCTTTAGAACATCCCTGCTAATTTCCGATGAATATTTGTGAAGACACAAAAATTTCCCTTTATACTCAACCACAAACAAACTATATTTATCAACCTTGTATTGTCAAAAAGTATAGAGATCCATCTTCTTCTCCATATGTTAGTGTGGAGAATGAAACTTTTTTGCTTGCCCCCTTGATTCCTTCCATAGAACTAGAATGCATCTGAGACTTGAGTCTACATATAGGATTTCCACCATGGATTTGTGATGCCACATAGGTGTCAGATCCAAACCTTTGCCTTGTACTTCTCACTAAACTCTCAAAGATCAAACAAATCATGTAACTCCTCAATCCATGCCTCTCCAAATCTTTGTCTCTCTTCTTTTCACCATCAAAAACATCCAATTTTGCCTTCTTGAAGACTTGGTTGAGGGAAAACTCACCGGCCTCCATATCTTCATGATTATGTTTTTGTATTGTTCTAGGCATGTTAGATGTTCACACACCTTCATCAACTTCATCATTAAGCTCCACGTATAAATTTGTGGTTCTCTCTAGTTTCTTTCTGCCTCTTTCTCTATGCATTTCTCGAAGAAGCTTCTGAATAAGCTCCTCATGCTCACAAATGTTATCTTTCAAACCTTTCATAGTTTCCCAAGATTGTTTGTGCTCTAATACCACTTGCAATACTTCATCAAACACAAGATATCCCCCATCATTAGCTTCCAATCACTCAAGAACAATAGAAGAGAGAATAACTTGCACAAGATAAGAGAAATTTGGTGCAGTAGAGTTTAGAATATGTGATGCAAAAAAGGGAGTATGTTGTATTATAGATTTCAATCGGATACAATAGCTTGTGCAAAATAGCTTCATGATGCAAATAAGGTCTACAGAGAGAATATAAAAAACTATCATCCCTAAATTTTGTCAATATCATAAAATGAAATGAATACTCATTCTAAACATTATCTACACAATGTAAAACAAAAATTTCAAAATGAAATAATTCACTATTGAAAGGCTTATTACAATCTTCCCTCTATTGTGAGAGTTGGAAAGAAGGATAATGTGCAATAAAATCATCTGAATTTACCCATGTTAAATCTTCAACTAGGTATGTATGCCACTTTAACAAAATCTCTACTATAGATCGATCTCTAAGTAACATTTTCCTCCTATCTTATATTATTTTAGGTCAAAGTCCAAAAGAGCCATCATCTTTAAGCTTGTATTTGTCTTGCAAAAAAATATAAACAACATTAGACACATACCTTTTATGTAAGTTACTGTGAAATAAAGGATGCACATTTAAATGTTCAAGGAATTTCAACAAATAAGCAAGAGATCCAATCTTTTTCAAAACTTTGAAAGGGTTTGCGTATCATGGAGAAAGTCTATGCTCCTTCCCTAACAACAAGTTTGATGGATGAGGAATATTTAAGAAATGCCATGTCATGTGCTTAAAATTCAAGTGTTCTTCTCTTCAAATCATAAAATTTCTTTTGTCTTTTCTAAGCTTCTTCTATTTGTTGCTTAATTTTTCCCAGTTCTTCATCCATCTTCTCAAGCATTTCGTTAGGTACTTCTACTTTATTTGAAAAAATAGAAAAAGATGGTGGATGCAAATGGATTCAAACAATTATAACCATATATAACCTCAAATGAAATCATTTTTATATCGCACTATTGTATGCAAACCTTAACTAAGAGAAAACATTCACTCCAACTATCTTTCCTTTCATTCGCATGCATACACAACATATCTTCAAGTAAATAAATAACCCTCTCAGTATCCCCATTAGGCTATGGATGGAACGCTCTACCCATACAAAGTTGAGTTCCAATTGATTCAAATGTTGCTTTCTAGAAGTAGAGTCCCTATCAAAAATTATGTTTTTTGCATTCTATGCAATCGAAAAAATTCTTTTACAAACATTTTTGCAACATTCAAGGCAATGTCAATCTTTTTCAGAGGAAAGAAATGTGCCATCTTGTTAAATCAATCAACTAGAACAAATATAGTGTCATGTTTACTTCTACTCATAGGAAATTTATTCATGAAGTCCATAAAGATAGACTCCCTTTTATGGTTTGGAACATCCAAAGGTTGCATCATTCCAAGCATTCTTTTAAACTCAGATTTCTCTAATTGGCACTTTAAAAATTCACTTCCAATATCTCGCTTCATTCATGGCTAAAAATAAAAATATTTCATCTTAACATAGGCCCTCAAATAACCTCGATGTGGAGAAAAAGGTGCATCATGACAATCTAAATTTTTGACAGAGATTCATAAGATATGCATAATCAATTGTTACAATACAAATATCCATTCTACAAATGAAATTTGTCTGCATACATTGATCCCCTCTTTGCATGGAGAAAAATCATAATAGCTGCATAAAAAGAATCATGTTTCAATTTTTTTTGAATTTGATTAATAAAATCAAAATCTATTACAAAAGGGAGATTACATAAAGGTTTCCATTTCAATGCATTAGTGACCTATTACCAACCAAATACTTGATGTCAAAATCATGTTCACTTAATAATTTAATCCAGTGCTTTTGCCTATTATTAAGCAATGGTTTTGTGACTATGTATTTTAGACTCAAATAATTTGTTTTCAATTCAAAGTTAGTACCTAGCAATAGATGTCTCCAATGCTTAAGTGCATGTACAATAGCAAGCATTTCTACATCATGGGTAGGATAACTAAGCTCATGTTTTCTTAATTTTCTGGATTCATATGCACTATTAACCTACCATCTTGTGAGAGAACACATCATATTTGATTGCCACTTGCATCACATCCAACCACGAAATTTTTTCCCGTTTCTGATATTTTCAAAACACAATTTACAATGAATTTCTATAATGATTTTTTACATGCATCACTCCACACAAATCCTACATTATTTTTATTCAATTATGAGGGGATTAGATATCTTAGACAAATCCTTAATATGTGCTCTCTCATATTGCACTCTCCTAAAAAACTTCCAACATCTCTTACAATTCTAGGAACTATACAATCAGCTATTTTTTTCACTTTATCCTTGTTTATATGAATTCTCTCTTTAGATATGACTCTTCTTAGGTATGCAAGTTTGTCCTTGACAAAGAAACACACTCTTCTTTCCATACAATTTGTGTCCCTTAAGTTTTCCCAAAGTTTTCTTGAGATGTACAACATGCTCACCATCACCTTTAGAGTATACAAAAATATCATCAGAAATAGTAAGATGGATTCATCTAGATAATCATGGAAAATATTGTTTATCAAGCACATGAATGTGGCAAGAATATTGTTAATACAAAGGATAAAATTATACACTCCTAATGGCCATAACATGTTCAAAAAGCTATCTCACATATGTCAGTGATCCTAATTTGGTGATATCCAGATCTTAAATTGATATTTGTAAATATAGTTGCTCCGCTCAATTGACTCAACAATTCATCTATATGAGAGACTGGATATTTATTTTTAATTGTTCTTTTATTCTAAGGTAAGTTGATCTTCCTGCACGAATCTTCATACCAAGAACTATTCTCATCAAACACTACATCTCTACTCACCCAGAATCCTTTGGTTGTTGGGTTGTATAATATGCAGCCCTTTGGTTGTTGTCATATCCAATGAATACACACCTTTTTGCTTTTGGATCCATCTCTCTCTAACCTGTGAAGGAACATGAGCATAAGCAATACATCCAAAAATCTTACAATGATCCAAGCTTGGTCTTCTTCCATTCCAAGCCTCATATGGTGTCATGCCATCAAGTGATTTTGAAGGTAATCTGTTAATCAAATAAGTGGTTGTGGATACAGCCTCAGTCCATAAATAATTAGGTAAGTGTTTTTCATTTAGCATAGACCTTGCAGCTTCAACAATTGTCCTATTCCTTCTCTCTGCCACTCCATTTTGTTTAGGAGTGTACCTTGTAGTAATCTCTCTTTTAATTCCCATCTCTTGAAGAAAAGAGTCAAATTCATGGGAGAAGTACTCTCCCCCTCCATCTGACCTTAGCCTTTTTAATCTTTTACCTGTCTGATTCTCCACAAGAGCTAAATATCTTTTGAAGCATGAAAAGACTTCATCATTGTGTTTCATAAAGTATAGTATAGTCCATCTACTACAATCATCAATGAAGGAGACTTAAAACCTTGATCCAGATATTGAAGCATCCTTGCTAGGTCCCCATAAATATGTATGAACCAAATCCAAGAGATCTCCATGCATATATCCTTTCTTCATGAATGGTAACCTGTGAGACTTTCCAAATTGACATGCACTAAACTTATAAATCATGTGCTTCTTTGACGAATTAGGGAATCCAAGTACACTTTGGTCCTTGCAAATTTGCGTTAATGATCTTTCACCAATATGTGCTAAACTTTTGTGCCATACTTCCAATTTTGTGAGTGTCTAACTACCATAACTAAAGAAAGCAATGTTCCTAGTGTCTTGTAATTCAAATGTGAAAAATCTACCTATCTTTTCACCTTTTGCAATTCTCCTGAATCCTTGACTTGGATCTTCAACAAATGCTCCTACTTTAGTGAACCTAACTTGTAGGACTTTCTCCACAATCTGTCCTACACTTATCAAATTCTTTGTGATGGTAGGGACATAGAGTACCTTGCTAAGTAGGTTGATGTTTCCATCAGGTGCTTTTACATTTCCTATCTTCTCCACCAAATATCTTGTATCATCACCTGTTTGCACTTCATGCTTGTTCCTTGGATCTTCTAAATCTGATAGGAGAGCTACATTTCCTGCCACATGATTGGAACAACCTAAATCTATGTGGATAACATGCTCATCATATTTACCTTGAGGTATTGCCATATTCATGATTAGCAATGAGTCCTCTTGATTTGAGTCTTCTATGTAGTTATTGAAGTCTCTTCTTCCTCTATTGCTTCCTTGATAGTTTGAATGGTTGTAATTGTTGTGATAGCCATTGAAGTTGTTGGTCCTTCCTCTAGAGTATCCATAACTTCCTCTATTGTAGCTTCTGCCTCTTTGATTCCTAGAATTCCTAAAGCAATTTTCAGTTGTGTGATTAGTTAATCCACAAATAGAACAGGGATTAGAGTCTTGGAATCTCCCCCTACCTTATCTTCCTCTTTTGGCTATACCTCTACCTACATAGTTAGCTTGATGTGTATCTGCTTCATCATTCACTTTCTTTCCTCTTCCTTTGTTCTCTCGCTTTTATCAGTATACAAAGCAAAAGACTGATTACCTTTGGAGCCTTCTCCATTCTTGATAAGCTTGGCCTCTTGAGTAAGCAGTTGTCCTATGAGTGTATTGAAATCTAGTACATGCATATCCATGTATAGATCCATAACTGTGGTGAATGCTTCCCACATGTCGTCTACCTTTAAGCCATTGATGACTTGCCTTACCATTTTCTCTTCTTCTATTACCTCTCCATTGATTCCAAACTGATGTGCTATGTCCTTGAGTTTTGTGGCAAAATCAGTCACATTTTGTTTGGGAGCTTTCTTGAGAGTTGTAAAGTCCAGCCATAGTTGATGCTTCCTGGCCTTTGTACTTGAAGAGAAGAAGTTTTCAAGTGCATTCCACACTTCCTGAGATGTTTTACAACTTCTAATGTGAGGAACAAAAAATCTGAGATAGAGTTGAGGAGATAAGACCTTGCAAGTCATCCTTGGAGCACCATGTGCTCAATCTTTCTTGTGCTTCTTGTGTAGGTTGACCTTTATTCCTGAAACTTGGCATAACTTCATCTCCAGCTATATAAGCATATAGATTCTTGCCTTGAAGATAAGCTTCCATCCTTAAAGACCAGGCTGAGTAGTTACCTCTATCTAATTTTTCAATTGATGAAGGAAATCCATCTACCATGTTGTCCAACCTTGCTCTGATACCACTGTGAAGAGATGGATTTGTATTTGGTGAAGATGAAGTGGTGCTGCAAAAACTTTGCACTGCACCAGCCAAATGAACTCCAAGCTTGCCAAAGGATGTATTAGACAACCTATCTATATTGGAAGATCACTCTCAAAAAGTTGAATCAAAATAGCCTAGTTTAACCAATAGTCAACATGATGAAACTTTCTAATTTGGTCATGAATGCTTCAGTATTTCACTCAGTGCTCATTCTCTGATTACAATTGACCAGAGAGCTTTTAGAGGAATCTAATTAGGAATAAATTCAACTATGGGAGTTATTTCATAAAAAATGATTGACCATACTAAGAGAAATAAGTTTAGCAAGTCAGGTATCTGATCCCGACTTTTCAGGAGGTAGAAGATGCAAAGATACACGTGACTTCAAATGAATATATCTCACGATTATGAACTCCAAATGCAATGAAACTTTGGGAGTATATAATAGACTTAGAGAACTAACTTTACCAAGTTAAATCACTGAAAAGGATACACCATGATCATAGAAATCATATCTGCAATCTGATTGAAAAACTAAGAAGTATGGTAGTGAACAGTACACTCACATAGGCATGAAGATATGGTCACAAATGACCATGAAAATGTATATTGAATGTAAAGTACAATGGACTTACTGTTGATATATTTAGGCAGTGATGTGTGTGAACACACTAGGACCGTCGGGGCACTTTTTTCCCTCTTTAGGAGGTTTTTTCCCCCCGGCTTGTATATACGCCTATTGCCCTAATGGGCTACTTATCTTTGTACATTCTCTAGTAATACATTCAGTATTGTGTGTTTGTGCTCCAAGCTTCTTCTTCTTCCTTGTGTTGTTCGCGTGCTTCCGCAGACGTCTAACTCCAACAATTGGTATTAGAGCAGGTCGTCGCTTCATCTAGGGCACCGTCGACACTCCTCCGTTTGGAGTCTCAGATTCACACAAAATTTGGTGAGCATACTCAGGGTGTTTCAGAGATCAAAACAGCTTTGCTGTTTGGTGCTGAAATCGCGATTTGAGCTCGTTTCGGCCTCCGAACGCACTATCATAGTGCTTGTGCAGGCTATTTTGTCTTTTTGTGCCAAAGGTATATACCAGTTTTTGTTCGCCAGTATAAGCATCTCGACGTCTGCTACAGGTCTAGCAGAATTCGTCTGGGCAGTTCTGTTCAACTTTTTGAGATACAGTCAATTTTCTGCATCAAGGTATTTTAGTCATCGGCCATGGCTGAAAGTAGTGATGTATTCCGTATGTTGGCTGTTGAGGATAAGTTGGATGGTACTAACTAGCCGTTATGGGCTTATATGATGCGACATGTATTGGTTACAAAAGGATTGTGGAACATTGTGCAGGGTGTTGAAAGACGTCCTGTTACACCTCTGACTACAGGTTTTGCAAATACAGGTGCTAGAGCTAATGAAGATGGTGTCGCAGACGATATTCTGCAGATTCCTATTCGTGCTGTTGTTTCTACTGCACCTACTATAGAGAAGATTCGCTGGGATGGCAGAGATGCCCAGGCACATGCATTGATAGATTTGTCTATCAAACATGTCATTATTCCTCACATTCGCTCTTGCAGAATAGCTAAGGATGCTTGGGATACACTTACCACATTGTACCAAGCTAGGAATGAGGCTCGTGTTGCTTACCTCCGAAAATAGTTGGAGAGTGAGAACATGAATGAAGGTGATTCTATGGACAGTTTCCTAACGAAGATCAAAGACTTGAAGGAACAGTTGATTTCTGCTGATGAGGTTATACCAGATAGCTCACTTGTGCAGACCGTTCTGAAAGGTCTTCCTGATTCATATCAGAGTTTTGCTTCTACTCTTCGATTGATGATGAAAGGCAATCCAAATGCCTTATCATTTGAGGAGTTAGTCTCTGTTCTATTGCAGGAAGATCAGACCAGGCAAAACAGGTCCATTATGCGAGTTGTAGATCAAGCTTTCATGGCTAGTCAGAAGGGCAAAGGAAAATGGAGCTCTTCAACTAGTTGAAGCAGAAATCTGCTAATTCTGCATATTTGAAGAAGATAAAGATGAGAAGAAATCAAAAAAGCAGAAATTGTTTTGTAAGTAGTGTAAAGGGAATGATCATATCATAAAGAATTGTCCAAAACTGGCTACTAAAGAGGCAAAGAAGAAAGAGGCTGGAATGGTTGTTGCAGAGACCTCTACACCAAAAACAGAGTCTGCAAATCTTGTGCATGAAGAAGAATGGGCGTTTACTACTATCTGCAGTTTTGACCCATCTTCTCATGAGCACTGCATGTCTGCAGTACGCTCAGATGTTTGGTATTCTGACAGTGGGGCAACCAAACATATTACCTCACAGCGCAGTTTCTTCTCTTCACTCGAGCCTGCCCCTACAGGGAATACTGTTACATGCGCCAACAACTCCTCTTATCCTGTTATGGGAGTTGGTAAGATCATTTTGACTACTGCTAATGGTAGTTCTTTCACTTTGTCAGATGCTTTATTTGTGCCAGGGATAAAAAAGAACCTGTTATCAGTTTCTGCATTAGCCAAGATTGGCTTGGTTGTGAAATTTGTTGATGATAGGTGTACAGTTCATGATCTATCAAATGGCGATGTGATTATTGCTTCTGGCATTTTATGTCGTGGGATGTATAAGCTCATAGACTATGAAAGATCTGTAAATGATTTGGCATGTGCAGTAAATGATTCTCAGGCTATGTCAGATGCAAAGCTTTGGCATGCATGCTTTGGTCATCTGAATTTTGCTAGTTTGCTACACCTGCAGAAATCTGAAATGGTGTCCTCGTTGCCCAAACTTGAGGCACTTGGAAAACATGTTTGTGAAGGCTGTATTTTGGGCAAAATGCAGCGTTCATCCTTTCCAAAAGATGGTTCAGTTCGGGCTACTCAGAAATTGCAGCTTGTACATAGTGATGTATGTGGTCCTATGCAGACACCTTCTTTTGGAAATTATCTTTACTTCGTGACTTTCATTGATGATTTTTCCAGGCATGCATGGGTATATCCACTCAAAGCAAAGTCCGAAGTGTTCATGTGCTTTAAACAATTTTTGGTTTTGGCTGAAAATCTGTCAGCATGTAAAATGGGCACCCTCCATTCTGATCGAGGGGGGGAATATATGTCTTCTGATTTTAATGCATTTCTGGTTGAACGTGGGATAAAACACTAGTGTACAGTGCCATATACACCTCAACAGAATGGAGTTGCTGAACAAAAGAACAAGTCACTCATGGAGATGGCGAGGTGCATGGTCAAGAGTCAGGCTTTATCACATAGTTTCTAGCTTGAGGCTGTCATGTGTGCATCATATGTATTGAACAGGTGTCCCACTAAAGCACTACAGTCTACCACTCCATATGAGGCTTGGCATGACTGCAAGCCATCTGTTGCTCATCTGTGTGTTTTTGGTTGTTTGGCATATGCACTAGTGCCTGAACAACATCGCAGAAAATTGGATGATAAGGCAGCAAAGCCATTGCTTTCATGTACTAAGGAGACATCTGTTAGCTCCAAAGACATGTATGATACTTTGGTGCCTCTTTTTACAGGTGGACAATCTAGTGCTGGTCCTAATGAGGCAACTTCTTAGCCTTTGCAGGTTTCATATGATGATGCAGATCATTCCATTTCTGATACAGATTTACATGATGCACTTGTTGATGAGAGAGCTGATATTGAGCAAGCAAAAACTATGCCAAAATGGCTGGTGCAGACTTTGCATGATAGCAAATTAGATGCACCTTTTTCATATCGTACTCATTCAAGCTCTCATAGTGCCTCCTTTGCATCAGATTGATATGCTATGGTTGTGTCTAGTCTCTGTGATAAGAATGAGCCTGTTTCTTTTGATGAAGCACAGAATTCAGAAAATCGGATGGCTTCTATGCAATCTGAATATGATGCTATAATGAAGAATGGTACATGGTCTTTATGTGACTTGCCTCCTGGCAAGAAGGCCATTGGCACTAAGTGGGTATACAAGCTGAAGCGTAAACCTGATGGTACAATTGACATGTATAAGGCTAGGCTTGTTACAAAGGGTTATGCGCAGGAAAGAGGCATTGATTTTGATGAGACCTTTGCACCTACATGCCGTATGACTACTGTTCGGAGCATTTGTGCACTTGCAACCCATCATGGTTGGAATGTACATCAGTTGGACATTAAAACAGCATTTCAGAATGGTGACTTGCATGAAGAAGTGTATGTTTTTCAGCCCCGTGGCTTTGTGCAGAAAGGGCATGAAAACCAAATGTGCAGGTTAAAGAAGGCATTATATGGTTTAAAGCAAGCACCACGTGCTTGGTATGAGAAGATACATGCCTATCTGGTTGCACATGGTTTGGAGAAGAGTCCAACTGAAAGCACCTTATATGTTAAGTGTGCTAATGATGTGCTTCTCATCATTGTTGTCTATGTTGACGACATGCTGCTCACTGGTCCTATTGAGAAGCATATTTCTGATTTCAAGGCTGATTTGCATGCCTCATTTGAGATGTCTGATTTGGGGCATTTGCATCACTATTTGGGCATTCAGTTTATGCAAGTTGATGGTGGAATGGCTTTGTGTCAAATGAAGACACATTATTGCAATGTTTTGGCCTTGAAGACTATAAGCCTATTGCCACTCCTATGGAGACAGGTTTACGATTGAGTCTTCATGATGCTAGAGATGCATTTGATGTTGTTCTCTATCAGCAAGTTGTTGGATGCTTGATTTACTTATGCATTACTCAGCCAGATATTCAGTTTGCTATCTCATAGATGAGCAGGTTTATGCATTGCCAAGGAGTCACGCATTGGAAGGAGGTTAAGCGCATCTTTCGCTACTTGAGTGGTACTCGGCTACTTGGGTTGTTTTATCCCAAGGGGGGATCACTACCCCTAGATTTGCATGCTTTTTGTGACTCAGATTGGGCTGGTTGCTATGACACTCGTGTGTCCACCAGTGGTTTTTGCTTCATGCTTGGTAGCTCATGTATATCTTGGTTGAGCAAGAAGCAGCCTACTGTGGCCACTTCCAGTTGTGAGGCTGAGTATAGGGTAGCTTTCACAGCGACTGTTGAGTGTGTGTGGCTCAGATGCCTTATGGCTGATTTGGGTGTTGGCCAGTCTTCTGCCACCACCATCTTCACTGACACTCAGAGCACATTGGCAGTTGCGAGGAACCCTATGTTCCATGCTCGCACTAAGCACATTGAGGTGCATTATCACTATGTCAGGGAGAGGTTCTCTGCTGGGGAGATCAGCTTGGCATATGTGCCCACGAAGGAGAACATCGCATACCTTTTCATGAAGGCTCTGCCTAGGGAGAAGTTTGAAGCTTTCCGCAAAGCTTTGGGCTTACTTCCTTTTGTGGAGTGATTTCCACATAGCTTGGCACTTCCTTATACATGAGTGCCAGCTCCTTGTTCACCGCATCACTCCTAGGGGGAATTTGTTGATATATTTAGGTAGTGAGGTGTGTGAAGACACTAGGATGGCCAAGGCACTTTTTTCCCTCTTTAGGAGGTTTTTTTCCCTCGGCTTGTATATACGCCTATTGCCCTAATGGGCTACTGATCTTTGTACATTCTCTAGTAATACATTCAGTATTTTGTGTTTGTGCTCCAAGCTTCTTCTTCTTCCTTGTGCTGTTCGTGTGCTTCTGCAGACGTCTAACTCCAACACTTACTAGTACATGTGTGTGCCTTGAGATCACACTCTGATATGGCATGAATTTCAGATAATGGTATTGTTAACCTTGCAACTAAACCATGTGTATATATAGTGATAATTGGAGCCAAGATTTGAATTTGAATCTTGCTCACCTAAAACAAATCTCCTACCTTTTAGTGATTGATTCTCTAACTAATTCAATCACGAATTCGTGGAGTTCTTTTCCTACTCATCAAGTGGATTCAACCACTTTAGATTCTTTCATTTTTACATCAAGTAAAAACACAAAGGTTATAAAGTGAGTTAAAAAGTGAACTCTTCAAAGCTTTATCATTTGATTCAAGTTTCTATGTCATTTGAAGACTCAATCCGACACTGTGACTTGCCATGAACTTGTTTCAACAGGACAATCTGACAACTTGTTGACCCCATGTCCCAAAACCCTTTTCATCTATAAATTTTCATTTATACACATAATCAAATGGAGTTGTCTTCAATTTAAAACTTTTTCATAAAAGAATTGGTAGCTTTGGTTATCTTTTTGCATCCAACTCTTGTAAGTCATCAATCAATGGGGACAGATTTGGTGAATATTGTTGCTCCAACACCATCCCATCTAATATCTCCTTCACTTTAGGAAACTGATTATAAGTGTGTCATTCAAGATATCCATACGAGGGTCCTTCTAATCAAGTCTTATCTTTTCGTTGAGGAGTCACACTTGGATGTTGATATGCTTGCTGTGACATGGAAGAAAGTGTGTTTAGAGTTCTAAGACGCATGTGACATATTCATCCATTTAGTAGGAAATGAAATCAAAGGGGAAGTTTTACACTACCTCGTCCATGACATTCTCGTGCCACGTGACTATAGTCTTGGATGTTTTCCATCTTAAAATAGAAATGATCATTTGATTGCTTCAATCAATGTATTGTAGTTCTCCTCGTGCATGAATATTCATAAAGTCTCTTATAATCTAAGAACAGATTTGTGTACTTGTAAGAAATATAATACATTATCTAGAACATTGGGATGTAATTCTCACTATTTGTAAACATATTCTTGCACTTTTTAGGTTAGAAAGTTGCAAGAAAAACCATGCATTGAGTGCTCACATACACTTGTCTAGTGAGAAAAAAAATATCATATAGAAAACATTTAAATTCTATTGATATAGCTAATTTTTGCTTAATCCTTTTCAATCTCCCACAATCAATCATGAGTGACATCCATTAAATTATAAGTAGAATGTTGAATTTTTTGATGGGCATCAACAATGTTACATAAATGGGAGCAGTGCTTGAATTTTCTTATTTGCTACTCTATTGTGCTAGTAGTACATTTACTATGTTGGTGGCTTAAATCTTTCTCTCGGAATCTAACTTCCTTATTTGAAGATGCATTAGGATGGAACAAAGGGTTCTATGTAGGAGGAGTTTCGTACTCAATTTTATAAATCCACTTGAATCCTATGACTTGATGATTGAACGGCTTAGATACACGTCCAAGTAGTGTTCTTGTGAATTGCATCCATCCAATATTCATAGATTCTTTCCATTATCGTTGGCCTTGAGATTCCTTAAAGTTAGATGGCTTTTGAATTTGTTGGATGTGTTGCATAATTTACATAATAAATTTGTTTTCCTTGTTGCTTCTCAATAAGTCTTTGAGACCTTCTAGGTTGTTGAGAAGTACTTGCTTTTGAATTGTGCTTGGAAATGGCTCTGACCTGCTCTGAAGTGTAGATGGGTGGAGTAGAACTTGAGGTTGGATCTTTAGTTGAGTACTTAGAAGATTCATCAAAGACCATAGGGGCTCCAAATATCTAAGTGAGAAGACAAATAAACGCTACTCAGACTGGTGATCACCATATGAGGAAAACCCTCAACATCCTCACACATGTCGCTCGATACTCAGTGACATAGCTATGGTGCACGTGTCCTCTCTATTGTACTTTTGGGCGGGAAATTGAGCAGAAATAGACACATGACACATAATCTCGTGCCTGTCTGCCTCTTGGCATCGTTCGGCTTTATATGTACAAATGACAATATAAACAATATATCAAACTTGAAAGCTCTACGTGCCCCCGGAAGAGCCCAGCCTCAGAACCTCGGTTCCTCAGTGCCCACCTCCACGAGGAAACGTTCACTGTGTGTGTATGTGGGTTTCTTTTTTCCCGGGTTGCATGAAAGTGCCGTTGATAACCGGACATAGGATTGGCCAATGGCTTCAACGTTCGAGACTCCATCATCCCTCTTCTGTCGGTCCTTGCAAGCGCGCAGGAGCCTAAGTTCTATTTTCCTTCGTGCTTGCTCGGATTCTGTGAGAGCGTAACGGGTAGTTGATCTTATGCCCTAGAAGATGAGAGTGGCGGAGAGCGCAGGGCTCCAGGCTCCCCATTCCCATTGTTTACGGAAATTAATGTAAAACTAGAGACTCCTTTCCACTGCGTCGACGTCTCAGGTGGCTACCTCTACCCTCTAGTCTCGACCTGAACTCTCTCGTTCACAGAGAGAGAGAGAGAGAGAGAGAGAGAGAGAGAGAGAGAGAGAGAGAGACTTCTCACTTCCACGCCATGAGACCCCTCAACTCGGAGGTTGCGTTATCCCTACCTGATGGCTTGCTCGCCGAATGTAGGATTTGCCAAGATAAAGAAAACGTTGTTAATCTGGACAGACCATGTGAATGCGCAGGAAGCATCAAGGTAATTCCGGAAACCTCAATGAGTCATTAATCACTCTACAAATCCCAAGTTCGCTCCAAAATCACCAGCGCAATGTGATTAGTTTTACTAATCTGCTTGCACATCAACGATTCATCCAAAATCTTTCGCACATGCGCCAAGTACAACTCCCCAGGATCACCATATCCTCCTGTCCTTTCCCTCTCTGATCATTGGGTTAATGCAATCATAAGCACACAGATCGTTGAAAGGTTTGATTTCTTGTTTTCTTAATCACTTCTGCTTCTGTGATCATTCTCAAACCGATAATCCCACAATGCAACTTCGAGATCTTGTGTGCACCAAGATTTCCAATTGCCCTACTATTTCTTATCAATTGTAGTGACCTACTCGCTCTTGACTTTAAATCTGCTCCATCGGCCTTAGTAGAATGCAGCCTCAAGGGTGAGATCGCAGCCTTCCATGACCTTCCAACCACCCTCATGCATGGATTTCGATGATTCTATGCTTCCAAACATGACAACAATCTGTTCTATCACTGATTCAGCCTTCCAAATGATATCTACTAGCTGCGAACTGATGAGTTCAAGAAAGAGCAGGAGGCACTCTTATTCAAGAATAAAGATCTAAAATAGAGCAATATTGGTGCGCAAAAACAAAGGGAGGCACTCATAAAAGATGGAGGCATCTAGGAGATTTGAGCTAAAATCACCTCGCGGAAGAGACAAACAGTGAACGAATTCAACACCCAATGTAAAGGGAACGAGTTCACCACCTAATTTCAACTTTAAACGTTAGGGAATGTTTCGTGGAACTTGGATTGACGATAACTGAAATTGAAGGCACTTACATACCTTGAGCGAGGCAAAATTTTCATTTGCCTTACTTTCCATCAAAGGATTTGGAGCAATATGAAGGAAGAGCTATCCAGCGGGTGTGGTTTAGCGGATGTGCCTTGTACTCCTAGGCAGATGGCCAGGGTTCAAGTCTCGCCTAAGGTTGGATGCCTCAGAGTTCCCCAAGATGGGTGCCTCTACCTTACGAGGTCGGGTGTGTGTGTCTTTCCAATTCATTGTACTATCAAAAAAAAAAACATGAAGGAAGAAGAACTAAAAAATGTAAGCCTATGTGGCAAGAAGATGAAAGAAAAAAGGAAAGAACTTGAATATTCACTCTTCTTTCCCCTCAATACGATCAATTGGAGAGAAAGAAGAATACCTCTTTTGAGGAGAAGGAAATAAACCTTGACCACAAGAGCTAACATAAAGGGTAATAGGACATTCATATGAACATTAGAATACAACTATAGAGGAAGTGACTGTAGAACTCTAGCTAGTGGAAGATGCACCAATATTTGACAACATTTCAAACGTACCTTCTTTAAAGATGCTTTTGATTATGCTTGGTAAGAGGATAAAAGGTTGTAGGAGCATACCTTCCTTTGCACGCATACACACACACACAAGGATTTGGAGAGTTCTAAAGGAGAAAAAAGACAAAGGATTTGGAGATTCTAAAGGAGAAGAAAGACAAAGAAGGATCACATCAATATCATTAAAGCAAGACAAAAGCCCTTCTCCAACTATACATACAAGAAGATAAAATTCTAGAAAAAGCTCACTAAAGAATTTGAAAGTCAAATGCATGGACTCAAATCATTATGGAAGGGTGATCATTGGAGGTTGCTATTTTTCATGTTAGGAATGAATATATATATATATATATATATATATATATATATATATATATATATATATATATATATATATATATATATATATATATATATATATATATAGAGAGAGAGAGAGAGAGAGAGAGAGAGAGAGAGTAATGGGATGATGCTCAACTCTATGAAGCACTGTAATTGTGATTTGAATCGCCCCACAAGCCACACTTTTCTTGTTTTAATTAGATGAAAGTAACGAAAGTTTGTTTATTGAGATCTACTCTCACGGATTAGTTTGAATCAATTTGAAAGTACAATGGAAGGCGAGCATGGCACCTATGAGACCTCCCAAATCCCAGAAAGTAGGGGTTGGATGCTTAACAACTACTAGGATAGAAAGCCCTAAGGCCAGATGAGATAACCGATTTGAACTGGGTAGCCCGAAAGCTCAATGATCCCCTGAAGAGACTGGTTTTGAGATCTCACTATTTGGGTGTCCAATCACCCACCCCAAGCCTTGATAGGCAAAAGGCCCAACTAATTGAGGTAATGGGCTTGGACATTAAATTTTGTTTTTGGAACAAGGGGTTCAAACAATGGAAACAGCTTTGGAAACAAGAGATCGGCCAGTGGATCAGGTTCGAAGACTTAGACCCGAGACATAGAGTTACCCTCGAGGAATGGACTCTTCTTCAAAGTAGGTGTTTAGCATGGGACCAATCAACTACCCCCCTTCTTTGCAGACAGGAGCTTCCTTGCCTGGAGGGCTTCAAATGGAGCAATGGTAAGAAACTATACAGAATCCCCAATTTCAAAGAGAACTTAGATGGTCATCACACCCTTAACAAGATGTGGTGCCTTTCTTGGACAAAACTTCGATGGGAACTAAAGTTCATGTCTATTTGGCACCCCCTAATTGAGGTCAAAAAGTCTATTCTCATGTGGTAGATCTTGCATAAGGGTATCTGGTCCAATGCAAGGGCTAACAAAATTTATGGTGTGCCTCCATGGTGCAAGCGTTGCCATCGATGCATCGAGAATTCTTTTTGATTGCCCCAAGTCCCGTGTTATCAGGCATCATGTGACGCGGGTTTTGAGGCTCACGAATCAAATCAATTAGCAACAGGCACTGTTGGGTGTGGCGGTTGGCTGCTCATCTAGGTTGTGGAATGCCATCAGGGGTGAGACTCTTTGAAAGATTTGGAGGGAGTGATGTGCTATCAATTTTGGCCAAACCCAAAAGGAATGGTCGATTGAGAAATCCTTGTTTCTTCTAGGTAAAAGAATCTCTCGAGATAAGAGATCTCCACCATTTAGACATCACTGTATTTATCTCCTCGAAGAAAACAAGCTGAAACCCAAGTGGGTCCCGCATGAGGGAGATGACAGATTTATCGGCCTCATTTGTAATGCCCTCTAGCTTACCGAACTTGTCCCCTGCTTTGTGGGATCTGGGGGTCCCATGGGCACTAGTCACATTCACTTATAACTTTACTTCTTTATTTTAATTAAAGTCTAGGAGAATAAGCCAAGGCCGAACTTCTTTTCTATAAAAAAAAAATTCTATGCTTGCTTCCTTGGAGATTTCATGCATGATTAACTTTGTGTTCCGTAAATTAAGTTCACTTTCATAAGAGAAAAAAAATATCAGTTTTAACTTTTTGCAGGGTTCTTGAAGGAGAGGCCACGTTCCCCCAAGAGTGAACGAGATAGCATTTGCACGACTTTTTGTATCTAACAAAGTAGGGAAACAAAGTCGCTTCAATGTGCGTAAGACGATCCGAAAACCAAAACATTAGAGAGTGAATGACATGGTAGCTACACGATACTTTGCAGCTCACAAAGTAAGGATAGAAAATCGCTCAAAGGTGCGCAAAGAGAGAGTGAAGACGATCCGAAAATTGACTAATTCACAGCTCGAGGACTAACGACGTTGCGACCCAAAACCATCAAAGTGCTTTGGCAACAAGTCTCGTGTGTAATGTCCGAGTCTAGTGCGTAGTGTCTGAGTCCGCATAGCCTAATGGCTGACGTCTTGAAATTGTGGGAGAAAATCTTGAGTTCAAGTCTTGGCTGGATATGTCTATGAATCTCTCATGATGAGTGCCTCTACCTTCAAGGTTGGGTGTGTGAGTGTGTATTTCTAATTCATTGTACTCTCAAAAAAAAAAATTCTGGTGTGTAGCCCGAAAACTCTTGCACCATCATGTTACCCTACTCATGATTACCCTACTCATGCTGTGTCCAACTACATTTCCTTGGGGGCTCCAAATATCTTAAGTGAGAAGACAAATAAACGCTGCTCAGACGGGTGATCACCATATGAGGAAAACCCTCAACATCCTCACACATGTCGCTCGATACTCAGTGAGTGACATAGCTATGGTGCATGTGTCCTCTGTATTGTACTTTTGGGCGGGAAATTGAGCAGAAATAGACACATGACACATAAGCTCGTGCCTGTCTGCCTCTTGGCATCGTTCAGCTTTACATGTACAAATGATAATATAAACAATATATTAAACTTGAAAACTCACACTCCTGGAAGAGCCCAGCCTCAGAACCTCGGTTCCTCAGTGGCCACCTCCACGAGGAAACGTTCACTGTGTGTGTATGTGTGTTTCTTTTTTCCCGGGTTGCATGAAAGTGCCGTTGATAACCGGACATAGGATTGGCCAATGGCTTCCACATTCGAGTCTCCATCATCCCTCTTCTGTCGTCCTTGCAAGCGCGCAGGAGCCTAAGTCCTATTTTCCTTCGTGCCTGCTTGGATTCTGTGAGAGCGTAACGGGTAGTTGATCTTATGCCCTAGAAGATGAGAGTGACGGAAAGCGCAGGGTTCCAGGCTCCCCCATTCCCATTGTTTACGGAAATTAGTGTAAAACTAGAGACTCCTCTCCACTGCGTCGACGTCTGAGGTGCCTACCCTCTACCCTCTAGTCTGGTCCTGAACTCTCTCGTTCACATAGAGAGAGAGAGAGAGAGAGAGAGAGAGAGAGAGAGAGAGAGAGAGAGAGAGAGAGAACTTGTCTTCTCGCTTCCACGCCATGAGACCCCTCAACTCGGAGGTTGCCTTATCTCTACCTGACGGCTTGCTCGCCGAATGTAGGATTTGCCAAGAGGAAGAAAACGTTGTTAATCTGGACAGACCATGTGCATGCGCAGGAAGCATCAAGGTAATTCCGGAAACCTCCAACCTGATTGAGCTTTCATAAGATTGCCTTGTCTTGTGTGTGTCTTAATATTATACTCCTATTTAAGCAATGCTGCTTTACGGCCATTGCTTCTTTCTGCCAAGTGAGCTTGCATGGCTTGCTTGAGGTCGTCGAGGAGACGATCCTCGTTTCATTGCACATACGAACCACATTTTCATCATGGATTCTATGTTCTCTGTTACTATCTTTTTCTTCTCGGTGGCATGTAATTTGCTCACACATGTTCCAGCATCTCGATCGTTCATTTCCATGCTCTTCTTGGATGTAGTATGCTCACAGAAAATGCGTGCAACGCTGGTGCAATGAGAAGGGGGACACTGTCTGCGAAATTTGCCAGCAGGTATAGAAAGACTTGTGCATATGGAGCACAAAGTGCTTCAGCCGGTACAAGCATAGTCAGAAATGCTTTCCATTCATTTTTTTTCTCATTAACTGGAAGAACTCCTCTACTTCTGCAGAATTACAGAGGAGGTTACACGGCTCCCCCTCCTCCACCAAATGACGTGACCATTGATTTCAGGTAAAACCTAGCAACCGGATTAGGCTTGTTAAGCTTTCTAATATAACAGCATGTAATTGTTGCGTGGTTTGGAACTACTTGCGACCATCTAAGCAATGAGAAATATATTCTTTTCCCCAGTACTAAACAGTGATCAGAGAGACTGTTAATATGGTCATTTGGTGATTATGGCTAACGTTACAGTGACGACTGGAACCCCCATAGTCTGGAGCTCCATGATGCCCGCTTACTGGCAGTGGCAGCTGCTCAACGGCGTTTCCTGGATGCACACTATGAAGAAGCGAACTCGAGCAGTGCTACATGCTGTCGTTCCGTAGCTCTTATAGTATGTGCTCTTTCTCCATTGAGTATGTTCTCTCTCGTGTCGTCAGGATTTCAGGATTGTATTTAGTATTCTCCCGAGTAATTTGGTCTCGCAACCTGAATCAACTAAGTCGAATTGCACATTAATGATTTCCGAGAAGGCATTGGAAGAAGCACAATGTGCCCTCCTTTTTACGGTCATGAAAGCGCTGATTTGCTGAGTGTGTGAGTGTATTTTTTGACTCTCATTCCTGTTGGACAAGGGGAGTGAGAGGCATATAAGGCATATAACCAGCGAATGAACTGAATTCAGTACATTGTGCTTTGGAGGTCTGAACATGGGAGTATTAGCTGAGCTTAGGCTTAATTTCGTTCTGCTACCAACTCTCCTGAGAGTGATTGAGCTGTATTTTTTTCGCTTGGGATCTGCTATTATGTCATCATGGAAGTGGATCTTACGTGAATGCATAGTTCGACTATGAGGATTCTCTTAATTAGCAAATTCATGAATCTAAGATGCCTTACCAGGGTTCATCATTCTCTCTTGAGGAATGATTATTAATTGGAATTGGCCTTTTGGATTTGTAATGTGCAGATTATAAATTCTTTTTTTAATAATCATGCAGCTTATGGCCTTATTGCTTCTTCGGCATGCCATAGCCATAGCTGTTGCAAGTACAAACACAGAAGTGGATGCGTCCATGTTTTTCACTGTGAGTAGATATAAGTTGAGCCCCAGAAAATTTCAGACCCACGAAGTGCAGTTCTGATTATAAGGTATTCTGTTTTATTTGTGGCCAGCTTTTTGTGCTCCGAACTGTGGGATTTCTCTTGCCCTGCTACATCATGGCCAAGGCCATGAATATGCTTCAGAGAAGATCTCAAAGACAGGTGGGTCTCTTTTCGAACAGAAAGTAATAATATCTTAAGGGATTGTACTAATTTTGAAGATCAAAATTTTCTTTTAATATTTTGATCTTCAAAATTAGGACAATCCCTTTACCATGTAGGGAAGAGATTATTCGAATTCTCCCATAATAATATTTCTTATTGTATTTATCCTTCTCGTGGTGCATTTAATTTAGATTTGCACTTTTACTCTTCAAAACATTTCCTCCATTTCTCATATGCTGTCTCTCTTTGTGCTAAATCGAAAACATCTTCTGTATTTTTCACAATGTTCCAGGAGGTTGCCATGGCTGCTGCTGAAGTAGCCCTACTCTTACAGGCTGGCCAGTCTCAGCAGAGGATATTCTCAGGCATGGTGGGTGGCCAATCCCAGAGCTCCATATCACGGCATGCTGCTCCATGATGCCTAAAAAGGACTTTCAAAATGCAGCAGAAAGAAGGGAAAAATCTCTTCTCGCCAAACATCTTCCCAAATTACTTATTACAAGTCCAAGTTATTGACATAGAAAGTGGGAAGGTACGGACAAGAGTGGGGAGGGGGTTCCCTTTTAAGTCCCTATACAACCCCACAACTAATTGTATTTAAGTGACTTCATGTGTCACAAGCCCCATCATATTGTTTGCTTTTGTCTCTTTGCCTGTACTCATTTCGTTGCCCACTATCACTCATAGTTTGGCAATATATATATAAACTGAACATAGATTAATGTCCTCCGGGGAAGATGAGCATAGTAAAAGATTTATTTGTCTATATACAATAGGTGTCTTCGCTTTTGTCTCTTTGCCGGTTCTTGTTCCTGTGTGCCACACCACTCATAGTCTGGCAATATTTAAGAAGTGATTGAAGAAGGAATACTTGTAAGAGACGTGTATATAGTATGATTTATTCATCTGTATATAACAGATATGCCTCTTTGTGAGACTAACTTTCACCCCAGCTTTATGGTGTCATCTTTGTGAGACTGACTGTTACACACTCCAGGTTTAATGTGTCATGTTTGTGAGACAACCGACACATGCCCAGGTTTATGCTATCGTTACCCAACCAAAAATTTCTACACTATGGATGTTTGTTCTAATCTTGAACGGAGCTTCCCAGAAAGGAGTCTGTGGGTCGGTGCAATCCGAGGCGAGTTGTAGGTTAGGGGGGCAGATGAGGTTCAGGACTGGTTATTCACATATCTAAGAAGGAAAAACACTGGCCTTTGAATTTTTTGTGCAAGACAAGTAGCCAATACCACGGGTGAGGTTCGGGACTGGGAATATCATCTTCTTTTTACGGACCGTGTGTGTATATGTAATGCAATGGCATGATGAGGTTCAGGACTGGTTATTCACATATCTAAGAAGGAAAAACACTGGCCTTTGAATTTTTTGTGCAAGACAAGTAGCCAATACCACGGGTGAGGTTCGGGACTGGGAATATCATCTTCTTTTTACGGACCGTGTGTGTATATGTAATGCAATGGCATGATGAGGTTCAGGACTGGTTATTCACATATCTAAGAAGGAAAAACACTGGCCTTTGAATTTTTTGTGCAAGACAAGTAGCCAATACCACGGGTGAGGTTCGGGACTGGGAATATCATCTTCTTTTTACGGACCGTGTGTGTATATGTAATGCAATGGCATGAATTGACTAGCAGCTCCATGAAACTAGAAAGGAAAAACAGAATATGCTGACTATGCAGACGCTCTTACAAAGGAAAAACAGAATGGAAAAGTTGAGTAACAGATTATCGGTCTTAGAACCCTACGAAGACAGGAAGGGAAAACGAATTGAGCTGAGTATTCAGGGGTCTTTTTTCTATATTGCCTTGCACCCATACCAAAAAGTGGAAATTCTCTCCGTTTGGTAAGGAAGGGAGTACTCGCTACGAAAAATGGGAAGAACAGAAATTGATAATTTAATGAAAAAGGAACGACAGGAAATGAGTTTGCAGTTTTTATCTTGGTCGTTTCCCAGCTGTCTAAGCTTCCCTAAGCTAGCCACTATGAGTAACATAATGGGTATTTCATGGACTTATCATACACAATGTGATTCATTTGTTGCATGAAGTTTCCTGTCTGACGGACTTACAACAGGGTATTGAGCAGGTGAATTGCCGATGCTGATCTGCTATTAACATATCTGATGCTTAGTAGCTGTTGTTCTGGATTCCTCTTGCAGAACAAGTGAAGGAATTTCGTTTTTCTTCTTTCTTTGAAGGTGAAACAAAGAAATAAATTATGCAAGAAAAGAGCACAATGCTGGAAAGGCGGGGGAAGAGGCACCCCCAGCCATAAATACAATAAAGAATCTTAGTAATCCTTTCCTTAAGAGTACAGAGTACACGGAGAGACTCCATTTACAAGGTCTAATGGACTTCTGGAGAAAGGAGCAAGAAGGAAATGGATTGAAGATTCTTATAGAGAGACAAACTGAGATCAATTGAAGCGTTCGCTAAAAGACAGTGCTTATCTGACAAGTAGTGGCCAAGTCCACCATGTGCCAGTCATCTTTGACTATGGGAAAAGCAATCCATACGAGTACTTTCGAGTAGTGTTGTGTGCTTTTATGTCTTGCATGTCCTCGAGCAGAACTCGCTGATTTTTGTAGGTATGGACCTTCATACTTCCTGCTTTTTTGAACGTGCTG